>CAKKOB020000076.1:90366-102334 GCA_918844115.2 Phlebotomus perniciosus
GTAGAAAATTGCTCCCGAGAGTGAAATTTAGTGAATTTTCAAGGCAACTATAGGGGGAAGTGGGGCTGCTTCAAAACAGGAGTTTTTCTCATATATTTTACCATATAATTTTCCCATACACTAACACAATTTGTAAAGGACATTATCCTTGGGAAAATTATATGGTAAAATATATGAGAAAAACTCCTGTTTTGAAGCAGCCCCACTTCCCCCTATAGTTGCCTTGAAAATTCACTAAATTTCACTCTCGGGAGCAATTTTCTACTGCGGGAAATAAAATTTATTTGTTAATTTATAATTTAGCCACTGCCGGATAAAATCTATTGAGTTTAGGATTAAAATTTATCTGGCAATTAGGATATAAATTAAATTTTATATATGACTTAAATTTCTACCCATTCGCTGATTAACTTAACCACTTGCGGATAAATTTATCAGCTTGGAGTTAAATTAAACTACTTGAGGATATTTTTATCCACCAGAGGAAAAATATATCGATCTGGAGCATTATTTCTCCATCGGGAGATAAATTTCTTCACGCTATAGGTAAGATAAATTTATCTGAAAATAAATTACAAAGTTCTCAATATTTTTCACATCTTTTACGTTTGCGTTTTTTATGGTTCTTCATCTCGATCTTATAAATAAATTTGTGTTGTTAACTCCTAGGACTTAAGACCAGATAAATCTCAATTTTCCGTGCTCAAACAGTTATTACAGGTGCTATTTTACTTCTCCAGCAGAAATGCCAATCATTTGAATAGAAAAACACTTCTGGGATGTTCAAATTTGAGTGCATCAAGTTAAACATGAGTCTTCTGAGAATTCCCCCGTCAAGATTTGTGTTATTCTGTGAATATTCATCTAATATTCATGAAAACCACGTCAATCTTTGCGCTTGTCATTTAAATGTTCCCGAGAAATCAGTGCAAAAAGAACTGCCTTTCTTTTTGACTAAATTTTAATTTTTACTAAATGATTATAACTTTGATTTTCTGTGTGATTTGAGAAGACTCTCCAAATACTTCCCGGAGGAGAAAAATGTCGATTATAATGAAAGAAAAACTATATCATTCCAGTGAGTTTGAGTTGAATGAAAATTTCCATCAAGAAATCTCCAACTCGTTTTTACTCATTGCTAATGAATAAGTTATAAAGTTTTTCCACTCTCTCTCTCTAGAATTATTTATCTTTACCTGGTGATATTTTTCCCGAGTCACCTTCATGTGAATCCTGAATGGTGGTCCGTTGCTCGAGTGTCGGTTCGCGAAAATGATAATTTGCCGTCCCGTGGAATATATTCACGAGGAGATTTCTCACTGTGAGAAAGGCGATTCCTTTTAATGAGCCAACAATAAAGTTGAGAGGCATTTCCGCATTGCAGTCTTCCACCGATGTGAATCGTTCTATAATGAATTCGGGGGTTTGTTGCTCTGGCCATTATAAATAAAACTATGTGAAAACATGGAGCACAAGGCGGAGTGCGAAGTGACTTCACATCCCTCTTGCCACCACATAATGTTAGACAATCGCGAAATTGTGTGGTTTCAGTGGGTTTTCTGGCCACGGAGATTGCCACATGATGATGAGGATTAAAATGCAAATGTTTTATATACAGTCGCCAGCAGAGATAAAGTCTTTCTGCTTGCTCCACACTCTTTTCATTCCTCCCTGCCCGCCTCAGAAAAAGCATTTTTGGGGAACGTGTTGTATTTTTTGCCCATCTCACCACCTCTCTCAGTGCCCAAAATGAGCCCAAAAATTTATGAGACAAAAGTGTTTGTCTTGCTGAAACAATAATATTGCGGTGTCCATTGAAAAATGCCTTCTCTCCCTATCTTGCTTCACAATATTTTTATCTGTCGCTCCCATCGGTTCCGCTTGGCTCTCCCAAGAGGAAAGTTTGGAGCTCTTTTTGGGGAGATTAAGTTGTGTGCAACACCCAAAAAAAAATGCGCCAGCACAAGATGTTTCCACTTACCAACTGGGAAGGGGTTCTTGCGAATCAGGAAAATGTAATTGATGTTCTTATCGAAAGACTCCGGCGGAATATGGCCAAAGTGGCAATTGAGAATTGGTGTCTTGACGTAATTCTGGATGATTTTCTTCACCTGTACGTAATCCACCTCCGGCTCAGCAGTGACTTCCTCCTCGATGTCAGCTTCAAGTTAGAATTAAATGTTTGTTGCTATAACAATTTCAGCTTTTGTGTGTTTTGTATTAAAAAAAAAGGATCTAAATTCTAAATGAATTTCTGAGCTTCCACAGAAAAAATAAATTAATTCAATTCTTTGCTTTTAAATCTCAGCTCATGTTTTAAGAATAACTTTTGCAAAAAGTTTAATAAGAAATTCCAGAGCTTTCACAAATTGTTTCAAAGCTTTTAAGCAGCTGCATAATATTCTATTTTGAAAGTAGCTGATTTCTTTTTTATAATAGTTTTGGAGAAATGCATTCATATTGCCCCATTTTAGAAAATAAATTAACAAAAATGTTAAAGAAAAGGGAAGCATTAAATTTGGAACAGTTATTGACGAAAAAAGACGAATAAAATGTAACAGATTATTTAAATTCTTCGCGAATTTCTGTTATATAAAAGAATTTTTATTGAAAGTGAATCTTAAATACACGAACACTTGTAAATTTTTTGGGTTGCAAAAATATAGGACAGAAATATAGTTAAATTAGTGGAAGTGGGGAGGCAAGGGGGAGAGACTATGATCAGAAGTGGTGTACATTCAAATGGAAGTGTGTGTGAACTTTAAGAAAGTGCTTTAGGAAGTTCTTCCAGAGCTCAGCAAGTTTTATTAAGAGCTTTTGAAAACATTCAAGAGCTTTTAAGCAATTTTATAATCTTTGAAAAATGTAAGCTATAATAGATTACCTGAAAGCTTTCTAAAATGTAAAGCTTTACAGAAACTCACGAGCTTTTGAAAAATCTGGAAAATTTCTAATGCCTTTAGGATAATTTTTAGAACTTTAGAAGTTCCCGCTAAGCTTCTGAAAGTTCTAGAGAGCTTTCGCATATTTCATTGAAAGCTTTGGAAACCTTTCTTAGAAAGCTTTTGTTTTTTTTTTTAGAAAAGTTTTTTTTAGAAAGCTTACTTAAAAGCTCTTTTTCGAAGGGTTTTTTAGAAAGCTTTTTTAGATAGCTTTCCCAGGAAGCTTTTTTAGATAGTTTTTCAGAAAGCTTTTAGAAACCTTTCTTAGAAAGTTTTAAAATAAAGCTTTAGGATCCTTTCTCAGAAGGTTTTAGAAAGCTTTCTTTGAAAGCTTGTGTACTCCTTTCTGACTATGTATCTCTCCCTTGGTGAGGGGTATTTGGTGAAAAGTGTATATATTGTATATACATACCTATACATATATGTATATAAGAAAATATTAACGTGCTATGCTTAATGGTGCTGCTTTCAAGCACTTTTCGAACTCTAAGAATCAGGTAAATGGAATTTTCGTGAAAATTCTCACCTTTCTTTTTGCTGGTCCTCCTCTTCTTTTTGGTTCCTAATAACGTGCAGATTGAAGGGTTCAATAAGGTCGATCGAAGGGCGTGAAGGGAGAAAAAAGAGACATTTTCTTGCTTAATAATTTGTCTGTCAGATGCCACTTGACTTTCTTAATACCTTCCTCCTCGTCTCCTTTTGCCTTTTCTGGGTGCGGGATGCGAGAAAAGTGGAAGAAAAAGTCAATTTCATAGAGTGTGTATTTTTCTGTCATCCCACTCAAAATTAGAGCGAAAACTTAAAAAAAAGAGAAAATCAGACGCCAAAGGGCAAGAACAAGGGGAGATATTATGGTCAATTTGGTGTACAACACTTCTAGCACTTCTATATTTTGTAGAAAAGCTCCCAAATGCTTCAATTCGTAAGCTTTCTCAAGCTTTCATCCAATTAATTTTTATACTAAGCTTCTAAAGCTTCCTAACAAAGCTTTTTAAAACTTTTTGAGAAAGCTTTCTAGAGTTTTTAAGAAAGGTACATATCTAGAGCTTTTTAGAAAACTTTCTAGAGCTATCTAAGAAAGCTTTTTAAAGATTTCTAAGAAAGCTTTCTAAAGATTTCTAAGAAAGCTTTCTAAAGTTTTATAAGAAAGCTTCCTGTGACTTTCTAAGAAAACTTTCTAAAAAAAAGCTTTATAAAAAACATTTCTAAAGCTTTCTATGAAATGCTATAAGGAAAACTGCAAAAGCTCTCCAAGATTTTAAAATTTAACAAATTCAAGCTTAGGAATATCCTGAAAAACTCCTGAAAGTTTTCAAAACTTTAAAAAAAATCGAAAGCTCTTGAAGAACTTTCCAAAGCTCTTGATTTCCTTTGGATGCTTTTAAAAATAACTGACTTATTTTAGCATTACCATTCCACTTCCAAAAGCTACAAAAGTACACCACTTCAGTCCATAATATCTCCCCCTTGGGTAGGAAAAAAAATCTCTTTACCATCTTTTTCGCTGGATTTCGCAGCATCTGGTCGATCTAATAAATAATCATGATCAAGTTTGACTTCGGCGTCCTCCTCCTTCAGGTCTTTGCCCTTCTTCTCCTTCCCCTTGCCTTTGCGCTTCTTCTCCCTGACGGGTTCGGGTTCCGGTGTCTGAACGTGTGGCACTAACAAAAGGGGAATTTAATTGGGAAATTGCGCAAACTTACTTACAAAACGGAAAATTATATGCATCTCGCACTCACCTTCTTCCACAACTGTGATTTCCGTCTCAACTAAGCGATTGTAGAAGGTGCGATAGATAAATATGGCTCTCCTCTCGATATTCCTTGTACCAGTAATTTCCGCATCAAAAAATTCTGTGATGCCTTCAAAGTTGTCATTTAGCAGGATATCAATGCGCTCGTAGTCGGTGACACCAAAGAAGTGCGAAAGATTCTGTCGAAGCCAGAGAAATCTCGGATCCATGACTCTTCCTTTCTATTTGCTGCCCCACTATTAACTGATTTTCCTCTTTGGGCGACACTGTTTGGACTAGTGATTCATTCTAACAGAACTTTCTGGACAAAACAATACCGTAAGCCAACTCTATATATTTGTCTTTTGTAATCACAACAAACGCTTAATGTTGCCTTAGAAACTTCGTTATTGAACGGTTTGCTTGATTGTTAGAAATAGGAAATATCAAAATTTTAATAAAGAAAAATGTATATCAAAGAAAATAAATTGAAGAAAAACAGAAAAGACAGAGAAGAAAACGTGATTAATTGAGATATTTTTTTAGGCCTGCCAGACCTGCAAAATTTTTTAAGAGATCTAACTTTTTAATATTCAGAGAAATTCTAATGATTTATGCGATTTTTAAAGTTTAGATATATTCATTGGAACCTTCATAGAATATTCTTGAACTTCTGATAAAGTTTCTTTCTAAGTTTAGAGCTTTTGAAATTTCTTTTGACCTAATACTGAACTTTAAGATTTTTTAAATAAATCTCTAAAAAAATTATTCTTTTGACCTACAGTATTCTACAAGTATTTATTACAATAAATATAAAGGGGGAGATATTATGAACTGAAGTGGTGTACATTTGAATGGAAGTGCGCGAGAGCTTTTGAAAGCGGAACGGAAATGCTAAGTCAATAAATTATGAAAGCTTTCAATTTAAACAATCTTTTTTGAAGAGCTTTTGAAATCTTTCAGGAGCTTTAAAGGAAATTCCTAAACTTTGAAAACTGTCAACTTGATTACCTGAAAACTATTCAAAATTTCTCTTGGTAAAGCTCTGCGGAAATTCACGAGAAATTAAAAAATCTGATAAATTTATAAAGCTTTTGGGGTAGGTTATTAAAGTGCTTTTGAAAATTTTGGAAAGCTTTTGCATATTTTCTTTAAGCTTTTAGAAAGCTTCAGAAACTTTACTTAGAAAGCTTTAGTAACATTTTTTAGAAAGCATATTTTTACAAACCTTTCTTAGGAAGCTTTTTCAGCTTTCTTCTTAGAAAACTACTTTGAATCCCAAAGCTTTCTGCTTAGAAACTTTCTTAGAAAGTTTTTTCTTATAAAACTTTCTGAAAAGCTTCTAGAAAGCTTTTTACACACTTTTCTTTGAGATTTCTAGAAAGCTTTTTTAGAAAGCTTTATGATTATTCTTTTCAGCTTTTTCAGTATTCTTAGAAAGCTTCAGAAAAGCTTTCTGCAAAGCTTCTAGAAAGCTTTCTAGAACACTTTTTGAACACTTTTATTTGAGAGTTCTAGATAGCTTTATGATTATTCTTTTCAGTTTTTTTCAGCATTCTTAGAAAGCTTTAGAAAAGCTTTCTGCAAAACTTCTAGAAAGCTTTCTAGTGACACTTTTCTTAGAAAGCTCTAGAATACTTTCATATATGAAGCTTTGTTTAGAAGGCTTTAGTATAAAAAATGAAATTTATAGGATGAAAGCTCCGGAAAGCATCCGAATTGGAGCTTTGAAGAGCTTTTCAACAAAAAGTGGAAGTGTTGGAAGTGGTGTACGTCTTTTTGAGCATAATATCTCCCCCATGATAAATATTATTCTATTTTTGAATATTTTTTTTCTGTGAAAAAATGCATTCATTTCAAATCTCACTGCGAGTCGCCATACCATTAAATAAAACTTTCCCCATGAACTTTGGTGAGTAAAAGCTGTGGCAGACACGTTGAAAAAATAATCAAACTGATCTCTTAATTGGAGAGAACTTTTGCATTTCTGTTTTAAAACAATTTTCTAATTGAATTGAGCCGAGGAAGGCAGAACTACATTGGCACTTGAGTGATGGTGGAAATTCTTTTGACTTGTGTTCTCAGTAAACACTCATCGGGAAAGTTCTTTGTAAACCCAATGAAGATTCCACCGAAACAAAAGAGGCTCAGAGTGGGTGGATAGAGTGGTTGAGAGAAAAATCAATGAATTGAGTTAATTTGATGGGGCAAAATGAAAGTTTTACAAGGGGTGGAAAGTTAACTGAAAATCTGTTAGATTCTTTTTTTCCAACAAGTTTCTACCATAAATACCACAAATAACTTGAGAGTAATTTAAATTTTCCGACAGAACTTTTCATCCCTTCTTAGTTTCAAAGTCACATGTTTGATCATTAAGAAAATTTGTAACAAAATTCCCAATCTTGAAGATTGGGGTTGTTTTAGGTCAGGATTCTTGGACTTTGTAGATTATGCTGAAATTATTGATTGATGTTTATTAAATCTTTTTCCCATTTCCCTTAAATTCCGCGTTATTATTCAATGCTTAGAGGGCTCTCGAGTGAGTGGAAACGCGAAAATTTACCTTGAATATAATGTTACCTGATTATTAAGGAAGTTGCCCGGATTTTATGCAAATAACCAACTTTGCAATTGAATTTCTGTGTTATTGACGAAGTTTAGTCGCGAGAATTTGAGTTATTTAGCTGAGGGGGAAAAACCCCTGGAAAAATACACATAGACGATGACTAGCAGGTATCAGGACAAAACTTAATCGCTACGCTGGCACAGAATACCTCATTATTGATTGTGAAACATGAGGGTTGATTGCTGAAGGGGTGGAGGGGCCTTTGAGGTTGCTGGCTGAAGCAAGTTTGATCGAAAATTCCATGCAAGACAAGAAACACCCATGAGGGAGGGTTTTTGGACAAGAATCTCTCTCTCTCAGGGGTTACATTATTTAATAAGGTCTTTTCTTCTTGAACATGTTGAATATTATATTAGCGATAAATGGTGCCACGTTGTGAATAATCCCACCAAGACATTGGACAAGAGAAGCAGCGACACCCATGGGAGGTAGTTTGATTGCTGTGAGCTGGGTTCATCTGCAATAAGGGGCTCAGCGTGAGATGGTTTCACAATTAGTAAAAGAGTTGGAGGGATATGTACCTTCACATCGCCACCCATCCTCAGAGTCATAGGGATACTCCTCCTTGCACATGCAAACCAGCTGACCTTTGCAATATGCTCTCGCTATGCAGTGATTATCATACATACAGCGCTTTCCAATACCTGAATGAGGAGAAACTCAATTTTATGATCGGATACTTGTTTCAATTTGGAGAATTGCTTAGAACTTTATTTGATCACCTCACTCACCCCCAACACAGGTCTCATTGGTGGCATCAGGTCGATAGCCAGAAGCGCATTCACACAATCCATCGACACAGTTGTAGGCCAGAGCACGGCAATCACGTGTAAAATGGCACTGTTGTCTCCATTCTGCAAGACATCCAACAACATGAGGAGTGAGAAGACGAAGGATGTTAACATGAAGTGCTTTGTGTTTCTGGCCTCGAGGAACAGAATTTTCTCAGTCGTACTCCTCAAAACATTCAGAGTAATCGATACTTTAGGAGTTTGCTTTAAATTAATTTAAGACAGTCAGAAAATTCAAGATTTAGGTATACATTTTCGCTAAAAGCGTTTGTCGTTGCTTTAATTATTCGTTTATTCAAAAAATAGCGATCGTTTTTCAATAAAATCATAATTTTGACTGATATTTGACTGTTTGCACTGATTTGCTGATTTTTATCCAAATACTTTAACAATTTCAATCAGAATTTAAGCAAATATTCCCCATTTTTAGCAATAAAATCAAGGGCAAGATATTATGGTCAGAAGTGGTGTACATTTGAATGGAAGTGCGTGTGAGCTTTTAATTAATTTTGAAAACTTTCAAGGAAGAGCTGGAGCTCTGGGAAGTTTATCCAAAGTCTTAGAAGTATTTTAGGAGCTTTAGAAAACTTTCAGGAGCTTTTAAGGGAGCTCCTAAACATTTGAAAAGCTAGAAAAGCTAGATTAGCTGAAAGCCTGAAAACTTTCTAAAATTGATATAAAGTTCTATAGAAATTCACAAGATAATTTTAGAACTTTTGAAGTTCACGCTAAGCTTTTGAAAATTCTATCTAGAGAGCTTTTACAGATTTTCTTGAAGCTCTCAGAAAGCTTTAGAAACCTTTCGTATACGTAAACCTTTTTTAGAAAGCTTTCTCCGAAAAGTTTTCTTGGAAAACTTACTTAGATAGCTTTCATAGAAAGGTTTCTTAGAAACCTATAGAAAGCTTTTTTCGAAAGCTTTTATAAAAAGCTTTAATAAAAAAAAAACTTTTTAGAAAGCTTTCATAGAAACCTTTAGAAAGTTTTAGAAATCTTTCTTAGAAAGCTTTTATGTATATAAAGCTTTTTAGACAGCTTTCTCTGAAAAGTTTTCCTAGAAAACTTAGAAAGCTTTCACAGAAAGGTTATTTAAAAACTTTAAAAAGTACTAGAAACTCGAATATAAACCTTTTTAGAAAACTTTCTAAATAAGTTTTCTAAGGAAACTTTTGAAGAAATTTGTCTAGAAAAGCTTTCTTAGAAATCTTTCTGAAGGTTTCTAAAAAGCCATTCTATGAAAGCTTTCTCAATAAGTTTTATATGAAAACTTTTTGAGAAAGTCGTCTAAAATAAACTTTCTATAAAAGATTTCTAGATGTTCCTAAATAATCTTTCTATGAAAGCCTTCTATGTAAGTTTTCTAAGAAAGCTCTCTATAGAAGATTTCTTTGGAATGCTTTCTTAGAGAACTTAGAAAGCTTTTATAGAAATGTTAGTTTCTTAAAAGCTTTAGATAGCAGGCTTTGTGAAAATAAAATTGATAACATGAAAGCTCTTCAAAGCTTTTGAATTTGAGCTTTGGAGATCTTTTTAACAATAGGTGAAGTGCTAGAAGTGGTGTACGTCTTTCTGACCATAATATCCCCCCTTGGGTTTAACCTAGTGAAGGTTTAGTCAGTTTAAAGCCAAAGAAAGTTCAATCAATGACAATTTCAGTGCGACAATAATCAAAATTGCTGTTTTCTAAATGCTAAGACGCATTTATAGTGCGTACGACCTGTCTTTGGCTCTAAACTGGCTAAACCTTCTCTCGGTTAAACCCCATGTGTGTAAAGGGCCTAAGAATCGCGTCGTGAATGAAATTGTTTGATGTGTAAAATTCTTTAAACGACGCGATTCCTAGCCTCCAAAGTTTGCAGCTGAAACTGAATTCGATCCCATTACGAGTTCGCCATAAAAGAATCACAGCTCCCCATAAGTCGGCCTGTAGAGACTTATCAATGCGTTTTTTTTTTTTTGAAAATTGTTTTTTTTTGTACATCATTTTGTATGAAAACTCCCCTCTTGCTTAAGAAAAATATCGATGGAAGATCTATTGAAATACATCTGAACAAAATCAAATTTCCCCAATCAATTCTCATAATTTTGGCGGTTTGAGAGCTCACAAATATAGAAAATTCAGTGAGTCTCTCTCTCCCGCTTAATATCTTTTCGATTTTCCAAGTATTTTGCTGAGCAACAGAGCCTCTCTCCCAGCTTCATTAACATTCACCGTTCGCCCACAAATCACGAGGGAAATCGCAAAGATGGAGGCGGAGGAAAAATCTTGGCTCTGAGAGCGTGGAATTAATGTCTGATATTCATATCTTGGCGCATAAAGTTTCCCCATGAGAAAATGGGAATGAAAATTCCCTTCATGTCTGATTGCCAATTGCCCCAGCACAATACATGACTCCACGTATTGCAATCAAATTGAATCTCCATGTCTTTCCCCAAAAGCAGATGGACAATTGGGGGGCGGCTCGTGTGGGTGGCAAAATTTGCACGTGAATGTTACGAGAGAAAAGAATTTCATTACTCCCGGAATAATCTAATTTCCGTTGAGCGCGGCTTCTATACAAAAGTTTTGTCTGCGGATGGTAATTTTTTGTCGTTGGTGGTGGAAAAAGAATGGAAAATCTTGGCAACTTTTCCACCCATCGTCACTTTTTTAAGTCTCTCTCACGTCTGAATTTTAAATTTACACCGGATTTTCCCTCATTTCCTTATCCCCATCCAATCGATGGAGCTCTCTCGCGCGCGCTTAAACTTCCCCGAAAATGCAATAGGAAACTTAAAATGAGGTTCCCTCCTGAGACTGGTGAGACTCCCTGGCCAGGAAGTCATGGGAAACACGATGACAGCACATTCCAGGGGATTTTTCTCGCGAGACACCGGAGGGAGCGTCAGCCCGGAAAATGGTGTCAACAAAGTTAAGACGAAGAATTTGTAATTGAATTATGCTTTTGGGGTGTGAGTGTAAAATTCTTGTGCCGCATCTTTTTGCCAAAATTTACGTCATCATAATTTTAGCGAGCTCTCACTCCCGAAAAGTTGGACAGAATTCACCCTCGAGAGAATTCACACCTCGTGATTCCACCCCGCGAGGGTTGATTTCATTCAATTGATTAATACCAAATTTTCACCATGTTTAATCAATACCTTCGAGGGAAATTCGCCAATTTGAAATTACCGCCAATTAGTGGAAAATCACAGAAATCCGAAAGTTCTACATTGAAAGTGTAAATTAATTAAATTCTATATATTCACTTTTGAATCATACATTTTCTTATAGAAAATGCAATATATCGAACATTCTGAGTCGAAAATGCATTTGAAACCAAATAAATTATACAGTTTCTAAGTTTTCACTTTCGAATCTTTCAGTTTCTTTAAGATAATGTCGAAAAACCGGAAATTCTGGTTCGGAAATGCATTTGAAATGGAGTAAATTTAATTAGTTTATTAATTTTCGAAAATTTTACATCGAAAATGTAGTTGAAAATAAATAAATTATACAGATTAGGTTTTCACTTTTGAATATTTCAGTTTGTTCGACAAAATTCCGAAAAATCAAAAATTCTATTTGGAAATGCATTCGAAATTGAAGAAATTTATAATAATAAATTTTCGAAAATTCTACATCGAAAACGTAGTCGAAAACCTCGAAAATTAACAAATTATACAGTTTCTAAGTCTTCACTTTCGAATATTTCAGTTATTTCAACAAAATGGCAGCTACAACATACTAAAATTTAATCAAAATGCATGGTTTCGTTCTCGAGATATTTAACTTTGAAAATTTCAAAATTTTCATTTTGACTTTAGCGCCACTAGCGGTGGTCGGACAAAGTTCCGATGTACTGAAGAGTTGTAGTTTTCCATTAGACGTTTCTAA
>CAKKOB020000077.1:0-27648 GCA_918844115.2 Phlebotomus perniciosus
CCGTATTGTTGAAGAGTTGCAGTGAAATTTTCTTCATGTGACTGTTACGTGTAGACAAATTCCATCCAGTAGCAATAGCATTCGTTTCAGTAAGATTTTCTTTACTTAAACATATTGGTCTGATATAGCGATTGAAAAGAGATTGAACAGAAGTTCGAAACTCAAGCAGAGCAATATTGTTAGAGAAGTTTCCATTTTTGTAATTTGGATGCGTGATAAAGGTTGCAATGAGTGAATCAACTGGTAATGCATCATCATCGGCACTTCCTGTATAATTTATTATTTTCTATAGTCTAAAAAGTATTTTTTTTATGAAAGTAAACCTTACCTAATTCAGACTCTCCCAGACGGACATAGGTAGTTTCATTCCTGATTAAATAAATTTTTTAAATGAAAGCATAATCCATTTGTTAGCTGAAACGTATTACCTTTTCATTAGATATTGAGCACATGATGCTGGTAATAATGCGAATTTGTCACTTATTAAACTTCCAATGCATTTCCAAACCATTGAACCCTCATTATTTTCGTATCCGATGAGCGCCATATGAGGAAATTCAGGAATATTGGCATTTGTAAGACCAGAAATTAAATCAGTGGATTTCATATTGCAAGATTCCCAATATGCTAATTTGCCATATTCACGACACACTTTTGAAAATAAAATTATTTTATTTTAAATGTTTATTTCTACAAGATAAGCAACTGTTTACTCACTCAATTCACTCTTGGTTGGTTGTGCTTGTCCATTGATTAGCACGATAAAGTTTTTTATGCATAAAACTAGCAAGAGATTCCACAGATTAGCACAAAGACGCATCTTGCAAATATTGCTTTTAACCAACAAACTCTCGTCAATTGAATGACGAGAAGTGATTCTCAAGTTATTTAAGTAGATTTTCTTATCACAAGTCAAGAAATGTATTAATATATGTGACGATTAATGTGAATCTGGCTATTTCAGTAATCTCATTTTGGGAAGTTTTTTTTATTGCGCTTCTTGTCTTATTATCAAGGCATTATATTTATCACGGTGAAAGAAGTTAAGGTTGCCAGTTTTCGAGGAATTCATTAGCCGTTTGCTATATATAATCGATCTAATAATACTTACCTTCTCTAATAGTTATATTTAAATATCCAAATAACTGGGAATTTCTCATATTTTTATTTTTAATTATTGTGCCCAATGAAAGACAAGGATTTTCAAAACATTTTAAATTTCTTTTAATATACCACATAGATATGTTCACAATGATATAATATATACGGTTATATTGTATTTTTTTTTTACTTTGTGATGTTTTCAAATTTTACTTCATCTCCAGAAACTTATTTCCATCCAATTGTTGCATTTTGCAACGATAATTTCCTTTCTCCTACAATGTAAATTGTTGAGTTTACTTGTTTTTGACACTCAGATTGTTAACTATTTTACACTTAATAGTCCGATGAGTGTGTCAATGTCTATATCTCATTGTCATTTCATTAGTTTATAACAATAAATATTATTTATAATAATTTTTACCTATTAAAAAACTAAACAATTACTATATATAGAGCAACACCATCTTAAACTCGTACTCTTGCAATTGAATTCGCTATTCTTTTATTCTTACAATAAAATTCACTTTTAATTAATTATAGTACCATTTTGAGATTATTTAAATGTGTTAAATCATGATAAATTATCCTGTTTTTTGTTATACAGAGGTTCAGTTTCGACGAACTAAAGTTGTCGTATGGGAAGAAGCAATTGTCAGTATCCTGTGGGCAGTTTTGTTTTCTTCATTTTTTTTTACTTTGAATTCGTTTCGATTGAATATTCGAATGAAAAGTCAATAATTCAATTAAATTGTTGCTGCAGATTATCTATTTTGATTAAATTCATTTCTCTTCTCTCTACTATCTTTTCACCTGTCCCCTTCCCCTATTAAGTTTAATACATATACAAAATTAATTGATAATATTGTACCTTACACAATTTATGAATTGGCACTGGGGTATTTATTCATCGTCACACAGTAATTGAAGTTGGATTTATTCCAAATTGGCATATACGAATTGCTTGGTACACAGTGTTATTTCGTGATGAAAAAAAAAAAGAGATGTGTTGATGTAATTTGAGTGTGAATTATCTGTAATTGAAATTTTGTTTTTTGGTATTTTTTCTTTTTTTTTGAAAAAACAATGGCAGTTTTTCCGAAATTTTGGACGGATTTTCGATATTTTATAAAAAAAAGAAATGTATCGCGTCTTTTTTCTTCCCCTAAATCAGGGATAAATCGCAATTTAAAAGATGTGAAAATGATTTTTGAAGATTTTTGAAATGTTTTTGTCAAGGTTTTGGTTGTTGCTGTTCGAGAATGAAAAAATAGTAACTTGTGTGAGTGAAATCGTTGAATATCGAGTATGGATTGTATTTTCTTCTTTTCGTTATTCTCTCAATTTAAACGACGATAGTGTAGTCTTGTTGGTGACGATCGTGTCGTCTGATGGGCGTATCCGCCGCTACGATGTGCGTTTTATCGGTGATCGTTGTATTGATGTTGGGAACTTTAATAGAAGAGTCACTGGGCTGCTCCATGCCGGTGCCCAGCTTCAGGGTGGCCGCATTGTAGATTCGATCCAATGAGGAGTTTCTCATGTCCCGAAAATCCAATTGCCACTGCTCCAGCAATCGGTCGCGACGTTTTGGCGTTAGGGTGAGGAATTCCGATCCAATACCACCCGATGGTGTCTTTGAGGATTTCAACGAGAGTAATTTCTGTGGGTCGTAGTAGTGATGTTGCTGAAAGGTGGCAGCTTCGGTGTAAGAAGTCGCCCTTGTGTGTCCATACTGTGAGAGGAGGGTGTCGAAGTCTTTTGTTGGATATGGTGAGCAGGCCTGACTCAGGGGTAGTTGCGAAGGTCTCTTAGAAATTGGTGACCTCTCGATTGAGGTACTTAGCTCGGGGCTGTTGAACTGACGGATGCCATCTGCAAAGATTTACGGTAATCGAATACATCAAAGCAGCACCCCGAAATAGAGAGTGCAAAATATTTCATTGTAATGATTGCGAAGTAAATAATAATTGCATGATTAATCCTTTTTTGGGAAAATCAAAGATATAATAAACAAAATGTAATGTGTTAGATGCGAAGACAAAGCAATACTAACTTACTATGACGAGATGGTTTTGAGAATAGAGCAAGTTTCTCCTTGCCTGCTCTGGACGCCGGACTATAGGATCGTCCTGTTAAGCGAAAAGGTAGTTTCTTAGTACGAAAGGGTTTTTACACGGTTTTAGTTTTTTGGTCAGTTAACTCTCTATGATTTTCAGTAACTGGTTTTGGTAGGTATACTTACCACAAAAATTGATAGGATCATCCAACTGATTGGAAGACTCTGTCCGACTACCATGTTCGGCACTTCCTGTATCTGTGTCTGATCCTAAGCTGTCGTACTCCTCAGATTCTGACTTGAAGGGTTTCTTCCCTCGCCTTCCAGCCGTATTTGTCGATCTCAGACACTTGCTTGCACCACAACCACTACTTGGTCGGTCCGGATTACCGGACATGTTCTCTTGATCGGGTAAATGAAAGGTGGCGTATGGATAGATGTCCTCTGAATACTCTGGAATTCTATCTAAAACAGCAGAGTCTCTACATGGACTCTGTGACATTGGTTTCCTAACTGTGGCGTAGTGTTGGTCGCGTTGCTCAGATATCACATACTTCCCATCGGGCGGAGGCCGTAAGTCACCGTTGTTACCAAATATTCCACGTGGATCTATACAAATTAATTTCAATTGAATTATATTTAGTCAATCAAGAATTTATCGTGTGTGGATGCTCACTTGACTTTAGACAATATACAACTCCTATAACAACGATTAATGCTGCAAAGATGGATATCATAGCTATAGCTATTAGGTGTCCATCCATAAATTCGTAGTGTTCACTTGACTCCATCATTTCATCTGAATTGGCACTAAGAACAGCTGAAAGTAAATGGAATTGTCATGTATCATTTTCAGCATTGGCCTATGTACCGATCTATGCTGGTGATAAAATGCCAAGTGAGACAATACAAGTAAGACAATAACTGCAACAATATTGCACGAGGAATACGAAATTGGAGCTCTACAATTTATATATAGGCTATCTAATAAAGTAGAGAAATGACTTTCCATTTCAATAAATTGAGTGGATAGTCAATTTAATGTCTAGAGGGGGGACAATAAATGGAGTGACAATTGAGAAACTAATTATTGCAATTACTATATTATGCAATTATCTAACAATTATTAAAGTTCCGAAACTGTTTAACTGGTGACAAAGTGGGTGAAACTTATACAAATGGTCCAAATGGTAATGCAATACAAAAAGGATTATGATAGCAATTTTGTAATATTGCTGTTTTATAAGACAGTATTATGCGAAAAATTGCATTGCTTCAGTGTGAAAGAAGATTAAAATGTCTTAATGGTATAAATTACAATTAGGACAATGTAACAGTATAAATGAAACGTCATAGCTAAAAAAATTAAATCATATGCAACACCTTGATTTGTAACCATGATATCACTAGAGTATTCCAGACCCCTCAACAAACGATGTATTTGCAATAAAAATCTGCAAATATAATTTCCCAGTTCCGTTGATTCACCCTTGCATAGATTGTCTGAATTTCGAGAAAGAAAAGACTCTAGTCAGAAATCGCATTAAGATGTGGATCAACGGACAAGGGGATGTTGAGAAAGTGTCACTAAAAATTGTTGCATTATCATAAAACTGAGAAGAAAATTAGCATTGTCATGCTTATGGGAGAGCGGGGCAGATTCGGACAGAGGCAAATTTTGTACGAAAGGATTCAGATTTAGGAGAATTTTTATGCTTTTTTATGCTGAAGAAGATAAAAACCGTAAATTCACGTCCGAAACTGCTCACTCTCCCTGACAGTTGTGCTTCTTATATTTGAAAGGGTCAGAAGGTGGTCATATCTTATTTGAGTGCTTTATCTATGATAAAGATGACCCCCACCTGATGGTCCTCGTGAGAATCACAGCTAATGGTATAATTTATTGTGTGCGAGAGTTATGTTAGAAATGGAGTGAAATAACTTACTTCCTGTGGTGCTGAGTGTCTCAAAGGAGTACTCCTTTACTTCGGTGCCGGCATTATTGTGCGCCGTTACACGCAAGTCGTAGCTGAGGGTGGGCTCGAGATCGCCAATGATGTAGCGAACCTGCGGTGCTACATTGCTGGAGGCGAGAATCCACTCACGCGATTGATGATGACCCCGTCGTCGGTATTCTACGGCAAAGTGACTGATGGGACAACCACCGTCCTGCCATGAGCTCAACTCGAGTACAATTGATGTGGCATTGGCACGGATGAGATGCTGCTTCCGTGGTGCAATGGGTCTATTTCCTTTGGTGCGCGTTGAGCCAATCTCACTGGGATTGCCACTGCCAATCTTGTTGAATGCCACAAGAGTGAATTGATAGCCGGTGCCACATTGTAGATTCTCCACCATGTAGGAGTCTGAGCGTCTATCAAGTGGCATTTCTTCCCAGTCACCGAACTCCTGGCGAAAGCTGAGCAGGAAGCCCCTAATGGGGGCTCCGCCATTGTCACCCATGTGCCACTGCAGTGACACGGATGTCGTAGTGCTGGCCGTGGCGGTGAGTTGAGGCGGTGCTGGGGGCACGAGCACAAAAAGCTGGAAGACAATGTGATCTGATCCGAGATTATTTTTCACTTGACACGTGTAATTTCCTTCATGGATGCGCTGAACATTTCGGAGGATGAGGGTATTGTCACTGTTGACTTCGAGACGCTGTCCTTTCTGCAATCTCTGACCACCGGCACGCCATTCAGCTGTAGGAATTGGATTTCCCACATAGAGACATGTCAATTTCACATCCACCTTCCATGCCACACTCAGTGTCTGCCCGAAGGAGATGATGGCGGCCGGAACTGCTGAGCTGGATGTCAGTTTCACCACAGTTGTACTGGGACCCTCCCCGATGGGCGTGCTCGCCGTCACCCAGGCTTCGTAGGTTTCGCGATTATTGAGATTCTTCGCCTCGTAGTAGTGATACTGCGAAGCTAGAGTATCCTTCTGAATTCGAATCTCCTGTCCCTTGTCCAGAATCCGTATATAGATGGTGTACTTGGTGATGATACCATTGGATCTTCTCGGTGGAAGCCAACTGATAATGACGGAATTTTCACTCTTCACCACAGTCTTTATTAATTCAGGGGCATCCGGTGAGCCCTGGTGGGTTGTACATGTCGCCATGGTGGAGACAACACCTTCCCCGGTGCGCGTGAATGCCAACACTTGGACACTGTAGTTAGTGAATGGCGTCAGTCCATGGAGGACGGTGTTGAGGGCTGATGTGATTTTTGTCTCTCTGGTATTATCTGGAAGAGATTAAATGTGGGAGCCATTATCTTAAATTGCAGACCCCCATTGAAAATTGGCTAAAGCCAAAATAGTATTTTACCGTTCTCATAGAAAACTTTATATCCACGGATAATGCCGTGCATTCGGTCTTTTGGGGGTGGTTGCCATGAAACTTGCAAACTCTGGGCGGTTAATGCGACACACTGAACAGCTTGAGGTGGTGCACTGGGAACTATTTTCAAATATGATATGATAAAGTTATGTTATAAATGGCGCCTTGACAATACTGCAAACTCTATATATCTATATCTCCAATTCCAATTGCAAATATAATCGCAGTTATTGTGCCAAACTTTCATCAATATTTCATTGAATCGACTCTATATGATATATTGCAAAGTGGGTTGGAAATAATACAAAATTTGCAGAGAGATGCAAAATTACCATCTTCAATTGTTCTGGCAACAATTGCCTCACTTGCCGGCCCGTCGCCCTTTGAGTTGAACGCCTGAACTGTAATGCTATACTGGGTGTACTTGTCCAAGCCAGTCAATCGAAAATCGTTAATCATTTCACCACCACCGGGAATGCCAACTTTAGTATAGTTGTATGTCTTGTTGGGACTATCGGTGCGTCGGTAGCCAATTGTATAGCCGAGCAGTTCACCATTCCAGGCATCATGTTCAGGGGGTCTCCATGTGACTATTAGTTGTTGTCGCCCTAAAGGTTCAACAGTCACTTGCACGGGTGGTCCGTCTGGGGCTTCGCCGTCCGTTTGAACCTGGGAGGGTGGGAAAAACTTTTACTCTCCAGGCATTTTAGGGGCCATACACAACTTTCATCGTCTTACAGTTAAAATGTCACTAGCTGCACTCGTCCCGAGGTGATTCTCAGCATAAATACGAAAATGATAGTTTGTTGCAGGCTTTAGGGAGCCGATGAGGGCAACAGTTTTATCGCCTGGCACAACTTTTTGAGGATTACCATTGTGCCATACATCCTGGGCTTCCTTGTATTGCACTACAAAGTTCGATACGGGTTGGGATTCGAGGGAGTCCTGGTCACCGGGTGTCCAGGCTAGAATCAGGGTGCGGCTGGCGAGTTCGTTGATTTGAAGATTTCGCGGGAAATTTGGTGGTTCCTGAACCTGAAGTTGAATTATTGAGTGATGTTGACCGTAGGCATTGCTCGCGAAGCACGAGTACTGGCCACGATCTGATAGGGTGGTCTGTACAATTGTAAGTTCGGACGTTACACCCCGATTAACGGGTGTCCCCTTGATGTGGTATCGAACGTCGTAGCTGGGATCGATGCGATGTCCCTTGGAGCGCCAAGAGATGTCGAGAGGTTGATCTCCGTCTGCTTCGCAGAAGAGGGTCACTTTTTCACCCCTTCGCACCGATACTTGCTTATTGCGAACAGTAACTTGCGGTCCAACGTGAACATCTAGCCTTATGAGTTTACTCAATCCCGCTCCAATGCCATTAGTGGCTTGGCAGAGAAAGTGGCCCTCGTGGTCTTTGGACACCTTCGGTATGATTAGAGAGCCATTGGCGTGACTTTCAATGCCGAATGATGTGGCAAATGTGAGTTCCCTGTATTCTCCTGTCTGGTCCCCCATGGCTTGCTTCCAGCTGACTGTCGGCTTGGGAAAACCATCAGCCTTGCAATCGATCATGACTAAATTACCAAGGATGACACTCTGATCCAGTGGCTCCACAATCCATCGTGGTGGTACTGCATGAGGGATTTCCATCATATAAATATTTCATTTTCACTTTATACAACACACACTCATCTCCAGAACATGCAGCCGTGGGATTTAATCCTGGAACATGCACACTTAAAGCCATCTAAAAATCAACATTTAGTTGAATAATAAATAACAACAAAATGCCAGAACACTCATATGCATTCACATGCACGTCCCATCTCAGAAGATTATAATTTAAGGTGATAGTCAACTAAGTATGACGTATTAGAGCAATTTTCCAGGCCGGGTGGAAGTTGCTGTGAAATATTTCGCAAACATATGAACCATATGGGTGGAATTAATTAATTAGGCAGGTAGACACACCTCTTATTGAGCAGCAAACTCATGCGATTTATCTCTATGGAATTAATCAAAGAATAATGGGCGTGAAATACTTTGTTGTTTATGTACACTGGTCACCTTCACATTTATTTAATGATGAACATTTGTACCTCTGGGATTTCACTTTAATCCTCATTTACGCTCTCTATACATTCTCCCACTTTCACACTTGCTCCACACTGAGCTCCCCAACCCCCGGCAAATAGTTGCCATCATCCTGTGGAGGTGCATGTAGGATGATGAAGCTGAATATGTGGCGCGTAACCACAATAATAATAGTCTGAAAATCTTATTGTTATTTATCATCCCCCAGAGGTGGCAGTAAGAGAGAGAGAGTATTTAAGTGAGATGAGAAGTAACATTTTGCTGAGTGGATGCATCATAATATGTTGTAATTTGTGCACATATAATTAAATATTCCGTGATTATATAAGTCACTCTATATCTCCTTATAGAAAGCGTGCAGTGCGAAAATTCTAGTGCGATTTCATCTTAGGGCGAGTAGTATTTAATTACTGGTTTTTAATTAAGTTTTTATTGCGACATTTTCTATGTCCTTTCATGTGGTATGTTCGAAGCCGTCCCTTCGGTGGCTTGAAAGAGTGGAGTGTGATGTGACTGCAGCATTCAGCAAAAATGGTTAAGCTCTTAGCGACATGCTGTGACCATTTTGTTAGGTCATAAAATAATTTTGGAGTCTCGATAGCCATTTAATTGGGCAAACTGTTGAAAATGAGATCAATTTCATAAGAAGAAATAACAAAATCAAAGATATTAAAGATTCTAACGTCAACTTTGAATTTTCCACAAGGAAATCATGTTTGAGCATAGCTGCAAAATGTTAAAGATATAGCTTTAATAATGTCTCCTAAAATAAATTAAATTTACCCCGCACTAAATAACATTGAAGGGCTAATTCGCGCAGATGTTCCTTTTGCTGGGAATTCAACCATTTCCGTTAATCTTCTGCATGCGAGACAGACCAAGAACAAAATCGTTTAGATGAGATTTTCTACCACATAAAATCACAAAGAAAATTTCACTGCAGCGAGAGGGAATTTCTTCAACATCGCAGGTTCATTTTTACCCTGTCGCACGATGTGCTCACAGTATAATGACGCATTTATTAATTTTGCAGAAAATAGGAGTGGTAGTAAAAAGAAAGAAAGTAAAAAAAAAATGTGCTTGCAATTCTTTTGAGTGATGAGTGCTTTCAATCCAGCGACACAAGTAAAAAGTGCTCAGGGTGCTCTCTATCCTCATGATGATATTTTCACAATTTTTCACAGGGTACAGTGGAGGTGAAACAAAACGGAAATATATAGAAAGTAGTGGTGGTATAGAAGGAAAAAATAGTGAATTTTGATTGATTAATTTTTGCCATATATATAGTCACTCGGTGTATTATATAAAATCGTTTGAGCTTTCTTGTGCACTTGTATACAACATTGACACCTATCATTTACCGGATACTGATAGCATTGCTGTGTAGGACACTGTGGCAGCTCTATTGCTTATTTCGCATGTGTAGTTTCCGTTGTGACTCGATGTCACATTGTGTATGGTCAGGATGCTCGAAAAGGGGGAATATTCATTAATATCGATTGATTTTTCGTCTGTGCCTCTATCATCGAGCCCAG
Source organism: Phlebotomus perniciosus (assembly GCA_918844115.2). Taxonomy (NCBI): domain Eukaryota; kingdom Metazoa; phylum Arthropoda; class Insecta; order Diptera; family Psychodidae; genus Phlebotomus; species Phlebotomus perniciosus. Next base: position 10,130 of record CAKKOB020000077.1, read on the forward strand.
TCTTGATGGGGCGGCCATCCTTGGACCATGTTATGTTGAGTGGTTGATCGCCTTGGCTACTGGAGCACATCAACTGTGTCCTCATGCCCTCCATTATGTCATTCTCAAAGCTAAATGGAGAGATCCGGGGTGGTACTGAAATCACACATTTTAATCATATTCCCAACAATATATTTAATTGACCTTCTCATATTTTGTTCATTTTCTTTATAAACTTGACGGTGAGTGTGCTCGACCAGAGACCCACTCATTCAGAGTGGGCGAATTAAAAAAAAGCTGGAAAAGCTCACTTTAACTGTGAGTACTCTAAAATGGTTTCATCTTCTTGTTTTCCCTTATTCTCGGCCTCTATCTTTGGCACAGTTGTTTGAGCCTTTTCTCTCATGCTCAAAAATAACTTCTAAATACTTCCTACATAATGTAAAGTAAAGCATTAATATCGAAACTTTCAGACAACACATAGCGAGCTTAAGCACAGGGGGAGGTGGTGAGCAAAAAAAAGAATAAGGGTGGCTGAAAATAATGCTAAAGAAGCACAAAGCGTTACTCATTTTTATGTATACAGAGTGGAGTGGGAAAGGCAATGACAGACGTAACAAGGAGGAGTGGGTGAACATCAGAGGAGATGGTAAAGAAAAATTGCAGTGAATAGGGGAGCTGGAGGATGCACTTAACGATGATGACGTCTATTGCTTATGTGATTCCGGCAGCAGAAGGCTGAATCATTGACACAATCATCATCATTGAAAATTAATAACCATCCATGCAGCGTGAACATGCAATTGTGCTTGAATTTCTGGTCAATGAGCCTCTTCATCGTGCTTTCACTGTCATGGGCACACGTTCTCGATGCACTCTGAGGAATTGTGAGCTCATATGAGGTGGTTGATAACCAAGGAGGAGATAACTGATAGCAACTTTTTGTTGAACATTTTGAACATTTATTGACATTGGCATTATATATAGAAGAGTAAGAAAAATTCGAACATATTTTCTCTATATATTCTGAAAGATAACGCTTTAACATTTAACTCTTCAGTGATATCTGTATCATATTTGATGCATAAGTATTTTTTAAGCTTATCCGAAGTTTTACGCATAATTTACCACTTGTTTTTTTTAGCTTTTCCATAAAATATCTTGCATATTCGGAAAATAAGAACTTTTCTACGTTTGATAAGCACTTGAAATGAAAGCTTCCAAAGTGGTAAAAGTGGATAATTCAGAAAGGAATTTTTTCCTTAATCTTCCGAAGACCTTAATGGGTTTCAACGGTTATTTTTAAGGGTTACTTCATATATACTACAGCTACAAAATATTTTAGGCAAATAAAAATTGTTTTAAAATATTCAGTTTTCATTCGCGATATTCGCAATAATTGCGTATATTCCGTATATTCAGAATTATGTGCCCCTTGTTACAATCCAAATATTTTGATCAAGGAAATTGAAATCATATTTCTGGCAACTGTCGAGTGTTGCAATATGGTTTGCTCTGCATTTTTTTCCTTTTGTGTGTCTGTTGCCCTGTTCATCAGGACGATTGAAGAGTCTCACTCACTGACCAGAAGAGTGTCGCAAATGACGGCCTGTTTACCATTGACGCTCAATTCGGCCGTGTACTCAACACTTGCTGCAGCGTTCTCCACGCGACACTTGTACAGCCCTGCATCGGATTTCTTCACATCGAGAATGGTAAGGGCACTTGTGAACTCATCGTTCTGTCGTATTGATGCACTCCCACCGGCCAGAATTGGGACATCATCCTTGAGCCATGTGAAGCCCAATGGCAAATCACCCGTGACAACGACACATTGAACACTTGTGCGATCGCCCACGTTGAGATCCCGGGCAAAGGTGAAGGGCGTTATTTTGGGGGGCACTGCGTACATAACAATGCCACAGATTCCAGCGAGAGATACAATTTAATTGCAGTGTTAATTGCAAATTGTGGTGAGAGCGTGCAGAATGCGCATCATTTCACAGCAATCACAGCATAAAGTACAGGTGCAAGTTGTGCGACATAATTATGATTGCATATTGTGGGGGTGTTTGATAAATTAAAGAAAGAGAAAAAAATATATATTGGTGAAATATATTTGTGGACAAATTGTGCAGAGCAAAGTGTTGTGCATTGATTTTTGTGTGTAAGAAAAAATCATATCCATTAATTCTTCACTGGGTAAAGTCGTTATTAAGTTGTTATATAGTATGACGTAAACTGAGTGGAAAAAATGTTAAACTTTCTGTGCTTCCCTTCCGATTTATCTTAATACATTTTTGAATATCACCCAAAGGGAGAAGATTGGAGATGAGGAGAGGGAAAAGTTTCTCGACGATAGCAACCTTTTGTCATAATTCATGATAGATAATTTAATCACCAGGTATATATAATATTTAACCTAAGGTTACTTGAAGGATAATTTAAATGCAATCTCGGCTCTTTAAATAATTCTCGAAAACAACTGTTGTATTTTAAAGCTTCACTTTCACCATTATGAAACTTTTAGCGCAAGGAGTTTTCAATTGAGTGAAATAAATAATGTTTGTATGTACATCGCCTTGTATTCTTCACCGGTTATACATCGTGGCATTTTCTTTGTACTGATACCCAGAACAATTTAAACTTTAGATCCTCTCAAATGTTCACAGGTATTGTGATTGAGTTGGAATGGAAGGAAAGCTTCCTGTCACTCTTCGGCTTTGTTAAGTAGATTTTATTCTCATTGAAGGGTATTTTAAAGACTGAAATTTGTAGTTTCTATATGTACAAACTTGTTTTCCTTGAATTTAAGTTTAATAAATTAAAATAATAAGTTTTAATAGCTTAACGAACTTTGAATTTTAAGCTTCTCCTTCACAATCCCTAAAGAATCACACCTTGCGTAAGCTAAGTTAGTCTCTATCTTCATCTTTTTTCTCACACTATTAAAGTTGCATTTAACTTGTTTTTTTTTGCTTTCTCGAGAAACTTTTCATTCTCTTTGTGTTTCCCACTTTATATACTTTTTTTCGAAACAACCTGTAGACTTATGGTGTTTTTTCCGTTGGATAAAATGTTACGCTCGTCATAATTTATGCTTTTGCAAAAGTGGCTGCAACATAGGATGAGAGGGGGTTGAGAAACTTACCGAGGACGGCAATGTTAACGGTTCGCTGTGATGTATAATTGTGCTTGTTCCTCGCGATGCAGGAATATGTTCCTTGATCAGTGGTCCTTTGGACATTTTCAACGGACAGAACACCATTGCTGACACGCTGTCACATGTTTGTTGGCAATCGTGTATTGTCCTTTTCCCATACAATCGACTCAATGGGATATCCGGCCACCGGACACTTGATCGCCATGGTTTTTCCCGCCACTGCCGATATCGGTGGCATTGGGCGAATGTACGGCATGCCTGCGTTTGTGTTGTCAACAGGAAAGAGGACAACAGGAAGATGTGAAAAATAAATAAATCCGATTACTTTTCACACAATAACACCATCTTACCCATGTTACATTTATCCGCATAGCAACTAATACCCATGTCATGAATAAAAGCAGATGAATGGGAGCGTGAGACAGGATATGCTTTTTTTCTGTTCAATCCCCAATCGTAATATTTATTGATTTTTCATTTGGGTATTTAGTAAAAGTTGAAGCAAAAGTTACAATGTGGGGGTTTGAGGGTGGCTGTGAGGGCAAGAATTGCTGCGTTGCGTTCCCCAAGCTTCTAACGGTTATACTCACCGTAAACATTTAGACGGGCAGAATGGGTGGTGCTACCACTGGTCGATTTTGCCATACATTCATACTCGCCCCCGTCCTCCGATTTAACGGCCGATATGTTGACGTGACTTATGACGTCACCGAATATGGTTACATACTGGCCAATCATCAATCGGTCATTCTGCAGGAGAAACAAAAATATATTTTTGTTAAGGAGGGTCTTAGTTAGGAACCTTATGAACTCTAAATTAGTGATTTGTGATATCCACTAGTTAAAATTTATTTTTGTTTTCATTTCTTTCAGTTAAACTATTTGAGGACCGCGAGGTTTTGGGTTAGCGAACGTAGGTAAGTGTTATTATTGTTTGTATTGAGACATCTTCGTTTGCGTTTGGGCTAATATAGGCCGGTCATGAGACTTTTCGATTATAAGGGTAAACGGTTTCACTAGGATTCAGATTTGGCGCCAAATATTGCATTTCTTCTCATAAAAATCTAAATATTCTTTTCAGTCTCAAAATTTTACTCTTTCACTATTGATGTCGATACTCTCTTTAATTAATATATTAGGAAAATAATTTCCAGCATTTCGAAGAGTTTAAACAATTTCAACTAATTGATTAAACATAATTTGGAAGTTTCACGAGATATTTTGCTAATGCTAGAGAATAAAATAGGAAACTCAGCGAAATGATTGTATTTATTTTTCACCTAATTTGGATAGGAAACGAAGCAGAAAATTGAGTCAATGATTTTCCTCTTAGTCATGCAAGAAGTTTCATTAGGAGCAGAAAAGTTATCTCGAGGCACCATCCAGGTCGTTGGTTTTTGTGCCTCTCTTAAAAAAAAATCCATTTATTTTTTGCCCAAATAGCCCTTGGGAAATTATCACACTTTGCTTAAATGGCCCTTTTCTCTCTGTCGCTCTTGTAAAATGTTGTACTTGGTTAGTTGTTTATCTCTTCAGGCTTTGATGTTGTGTTTATTGCGCTACATTTGATATAGAGGGTAAAAAAGGGGTTGAAGTGCTCTAAATTAATACAATATTATTGCTGGGACACCTTGAAGGTGGATCATTTGAACTTTGAACTTGTATTTGAGCACTAGAACATAGCATCCAATAAACTAAATAAGTGTTGGGTTTTGATGAGACAAATGAGGATTTAGAGAGTGTGTTTTCACTCAGATATGTATAATGAAGCTATAAGAGAATCCTGAAACCGCCATGGGGATTAAATTTTAATTAAGAGCACATTATTTATGATTTTGCGTTTAAGCTCGTGAGCTTTCTATGCTCGGCACTACATGGCGAACTATATATATTTGAGACTTTGCGCGAGGACATCGTATATTGGTTTATTCATGCAACCCACTCAATGGGTATGTACATATATAGGCACAATTAATGCACATAGTGTTCTCACTCTCTGTTAGGGACACTTAAAAGCGAGATTGAGCCACAAAATAGTGTGGGAATATTCGACGAAGTAATTGCGGGTGAATTATCTTGCGTGGTGCAGAAGGAGTCACAAATCTCAATTAAAATTACTTGGGAAAATCCCAATTAGAGTCACATTCATACACAGGCCCTCTTATACTTACACTTGGCAGTGGGAAACCGTCCAGAGACCACGAAATCTGTGGTGTTGGGTTGCCAGTGGCACTGCACTTGAGTGAAACAGATGGTCCCGGCTGCATTGTTTGTTCTATAAATTTGTAAGTAAGATGGGGTGCCACCTCGCCCAATCTTAACTCTGCCGTGGCTGTGGGAAGAATACAAAGTGAGAGGATGGAAGAGGAACAAGACAGGAGTTAGACACTTATATACATTGCAGCTGGATTCATATTTAAGCAAGTCAGTGCCAAATCTTCGGATGGCACCGCATGATTCTATCCCCCCCCAAAATGTATATTCTGCTCGTGTACAAACCACTAGACAGCTTGACAATCTGTTTATGGAATAAATGATAGCTTTAATACAATTTCGTGCTCAATTCCCACTCTAAAAGTTTTCCACCAACAATTCACCGACACAACATTGAATGTGTTCTATCGAAAGTTAAAAGGATTTCCAATTGATTTTAATATGTTTATCAGTAATTTCGTTTTATTATTAAAGTATTAAAAATTAAATATTTTTATTTCTCTACATTAATGTCGCAATTAAAATGGATAAACGCGTTTCTTTGTTTGCATGAATTTTTTCAATTAAAAAGCTTTCTCGTTTAGTCAATATTTTTTGTTATTTTTTTTTTACCTTGTGCTGAACTGAAATCATTACTGGCGAAACATTGATACATGCCACGATCCTCCTTAGTTGTGGAAGTGATTTTAACATGATCAGCAGCCAAGAGTCGAACTCTGGCTCCGGTTCTCAATGGCTGACTATCCTTTAGCCATGTAATGGTGCTCTGAGGAGTTCCGGTGACGCTACAGCTGAAAAAGGCCGCCTTTCCGAGATCTATTGTCTGACTCGGTGGTGTTATGTGCACAGTCAGTACGGTGTTAATAACCAACTGAACCTCCATTGTTTCACTTCCTTCAGAATTGGTGGCTGTACAGAAGTAAGAGCCATTATCTGTCTCCTTCAGAGACATAATAGTCAAGGTGCCATCGCGAATGGTGGCACGACCTGTGCTTAGGAGTTCATCCAGTGACTCATCCCGACCATTCTTCTTCATGTGCCATCTGTGTGGAAGTCACACATGATAATTAATTGCAAAAATTACTCATATTTCACACTGCATTAATGTTGTTGAGTGAAATGGTCACACCTGCCTTGTCAATACAAATATACATGTTTTTTTGATATTGTGGGTGGGTTATTAAAAATTTCAAAATGTTGAATATACTTAAAAAAAAACGCACCCCCTATATAGGATGAATATTTCATTTGTGAGGGCTCTGGAGTTGAAACAATGTGTTAATTTGACGCCACCCATAATAAATATATGTTTTCACGAGAGGGGAGAGAATCAGGTCATCAATGCAGTACCAATTTCCCAAAATTGCTTTTTCACAGGTCATTTTTAATTTAGAAAATTTATTCACGAAATGCTGATATTGCTCTCTGTCTCGCCCCCGAGCGAGGTGGGCGGAAAAATTCAGCCACGAGGGATATTTACACCCTCATGGAATATTAGATTGTTAAAGGTGTATATACGACCAGGTTATGGCAGTTTGTGTTAAAATTTTCACCCTGACTTGAAATTGACTGTGGATTGAGGGGGCGCGTTTTTTCCAGCAGAACAACCTCCTGATGGAAAAACATTGGGAGCTGTTTTAGAGAACTTTAAAGTCGTTCAATTTCATTTTAATGTGAATGTGGGTGGGAAAAAATGAGTCCTTTAGTGATGCTATGGGCCTTTTTAACACTGTGTATTCATGCATGTTTATATCCACCCGAAAGCGTTAAGCTTTATGGTTGGATAAGCTCTTGATCATGAATATTGAAAATCGTTGCTTTCAATGTACAAACTACACAATGCAATTAGCATTAAAATACATTCATATCTCTGTGTATGCCAATCCGGATTGGGCGTTGGGGTATGAACAAACGTTTTGTGTGACACAACAAAAAAATGCTTTTTAAAATATACTTCAAACTGTCACATTGAATATGTATATGACGGGGCTTTTTTATTGTGCATCAGCAAGTTTTCCACCATTGAAATATTTCAGTGAAAAATTCCCCCTTTTACAGGAAAGTCGACAAACAATGAGACAACAAAAAGTTCCATGCATTTGTGCCTGCGGCATCAATATTCTCTTCCCCAATTGCAAATACATAGATCTCTGCTGATGTCACTTTATTGCGTGGATTTTTTTTTCACGTTGCTGATGAACGTCAGACAAACAAGCATATAGAAATCCCCTCTGCATTGTATAAATCATTGGGGGGCTGGTCACTGATTGATTAGATCCCATGGCCATAATTTGTTATTTCGTTTTTAAAGCAAAAAATGAGATTTTTTTTAAATTAAAATCCTTTTCAGTTCTTGCGATTTATTATCATTAAATCATTATAATATTCTGTGTAGTGATAAGCCCCGCAGCAAAATGATGTTATAAAAGAAACTGAAGTGAAGAGCAGACAAAATATGCTAAAACGATGCCTTTGAAAAGAATCCTTCTGCATATGACAGTGATTGTCGTGAAAATCTGTGAGAGTATCAAAGGCGATTCATTTATATATTCCGCAATAATGATAAAAAATAATCATTTATTTTCATAGCAGAGTATGATAAAGGGCTTATCCAGGTAGAATCAAGTGAGATTCATCTGAAATGGCGTGAATGGAGAATTGATATCTCATTTTTTTTCTCATTAAATTAATTTTAATTTCATGGTGAAAATTACAAATTGACAGAATTATATGACTAATATTATTGTATCGGATGAAATATAATTTGATGTTGAGGTATCAAATGGTGAATTTTATCGTGAAATCGTATTGTATTGCAGGCAATGTGATGTTAAATTAAATGAAAATAGAGGCTAACCAAAATTCTCATGATAGTTTGCTGAATAGAATACCTATACGCGTTGAAATTACATTCATTTGTGGGATGTATATTATCTATAGTTCTTGATGCAAATGCATCAAACTATAATATTAAACCTGTACACATTATATTTATGCTTCAGTATGTAAATTTGACGCCAGTTAATGAATATTTGCATATTTGTATACCGGAAACTGAAATTTTTTGTACACAGAGCATCTCCCGTGGAACAATATGGTGTTTGGGGCGTGGGTGGAATGATTGAGTGTGGGTGGTAAATATGTTGGTCACCCGTTACAATCAATATACTGAATATTTTCACATGATGTTGGGGAGATTGTGTTTGACGATTGGGGGTGAGTTTATTAATTACGCAAAACCAAATATATTCACCCAAAGTTCTATATTTTCACTCATCTTTTCCGCAGCACCATCTATCAGCAAATCCATTCTGAAATCCCGGCTGAATTTCGCACATTTTCACATTTTCAATCATATGCAAATATGTAGATGCAGCATGAATTTTGCCCATTACTGCTAATGAGGGATTAATGATATTTCCGCATGAACTTAGCGTGACCCTAATAATGATTTATTTATACTGGAGAGGTGTGATCCTTTTAGGATCACTTTCGGCTTTAAACCTAAATTGCTCGTGATAACATGTAGATGTGAGAAAATTGTATAAACTTTCATCAAAATTTCACTGGGGTGAGATTTCAGACGATATAGACAAGTCATATTTTTAGCGGAAAATTAATTTGTGAGGAAGGAAAATTTATTTTTCCAATCACTAATTAGAGAATCATAATGAATTTATAAAGTTTTACGCTTGTTGGCTGAGTCAATAGAAATTTCCTCTATACCCTCTATACCCATTGCCAATTATATCCCTCTAATATTGTTGAGCGCAATGTGTTCTCATGTAGGTATAACGAGCAACATCATAGGTACTATATTCATGGCAATTTGGCTGAATTTTTACATATGTACAATTATCAGCACATGTATGTTTAATGTTGAATTCATCAGAGCATTTTCATTTGCTTTGAATTCACCCATCGAGTGCCCCCGCGTGGAGGCCACCGCTTCGCCCCCTCACTGACCATTCCCTGTGCCTCCAGTCTCTGTACTAACAAATTCAATATTTACTGTTCGTGCAGGAAATGAAACACCAACATTGCCATGGTGGAGGGTGGCTCAACATAGCGAGTGTATGGAATGGCATGGATAAACAAACAATCCATCCATCCAGTCGTCGAAGGGTCGTCAATGGACAGACGAAAGGGGTAGCCGAGTGGGTGGTTTCACAGTCTCTCTCCCGTGGGGGGTTAGGGGTGTGGGGCAATATAGGTCTCGTCGCTGGATGAGGTCGTTTTGGGCTTCTGATGCGCCGCTATTATGTAACTCTATGGGAAACATGGTGAGATGTTAAGAGTGATGATGTATTCCATCATCGCCATCATCGTCATTCATCCCATACCCAGAGCCCACAGTTGGTTGTCTGCATCCCAGAATACGACACGATGGTGCGACGATTGTGGGTGGTTGGGGAGGAGGGTGTGAGTTTGAAGGCATTTCTCAATAGATGTTTCACACAAACACACTCAAATGGCATCTGGATGGGTTCTCACTAGATTTCTTGCTTCTCCACCTGCTCTGTTTACCTTACCCATTCACTTGGGTGTGTAAGAGTTGGCAAAGTGTTGACTACATTCATTATGGGTCTGGGTATGTCTTATATATCTATGTCGTATACGCAACATGTACCACGCTTATAGGGAATACTCCTGGATGCGAACGATTTACGATGGACGCGTTATGAGATAATATTCGTTGTGTATACTTTAATGGGGAATGATGAGGCATGAGACAATACTGTATAACCACCTTACTCAGGTGATTACATTTACGTGATAAATACACAATGTTACCTCATCTTCCCACCCACCAGAGTCTGTGTCCTTAATTCGCGATATTGGAAATGGGTTTTCCGCATTTCGCATCTCTCATGACAGCGAAAAGACACATTATATGTATATAGCTAGGGAGATAAGGAGTAAAGCCACAAAATTTTATGACACCCAGGCTATGTACACTTAACATTTAGCATACGATATTTTATATCTTAATAAAATTATCATCTTTAATTTGGGTAACATAAATTTGTGAAGATTTCTCTTGGAGGCGAAATTCTTTCATCGCTTGTAAATTATTCAGTGACGCTGAAGGGAAGATACATTTCTGCGCGTTCTCATCAACGTCTCGATGAAGCTCTAAAATATTCCTCATCTCACCTTACTCTAATGGATCTTACCTGTAAATGGGTTTGGGATTTGCATATGCCACACATGGTACCACAATATAATCGTAATTTGCCACAAGTTTCACAAGTTTTTCATTCATTATTGGCGGCACAGATTCTCGGATTTCTGTTGAGTGGAAGAGAGAAGAGAATATAAGGATAGAGAGTATATTACGAGCATGTCTCATCAAATTGAACGATATGTCTCTTGAAATTTCAAGTGCCTGGAGTGATTAAAATTGAGGGAAAACTTTAATGGATGCCACAAGGAGTGAGATGTACAGGAAGTCCTCTATTTCAACTTTTGACTGGCACCATAGTATAGAATTGACTACACCCCATTCACATTTCACAATCATCAAAGTTTCCCTCAGAGTGCTCGAAGGGGTCTTTTCCATTTCAAACTCCTAGACACCACGGGTTTTGTCGTGCTTGAGGAAAACTTATACGATAATTAACGTGTAGAATAGCAAATGACATGATTTCAATTGAAAATCTTTCTGGATTAGGGATCTCATGAATTCTTTATCCCTCTCCCCTCCCCACATGGAACTTAAGCTTTGTATTATTTCTCGGAGGCATCGCGTCAAGAATTTATCTTATTTAAGGCAACATATTAAGCGAATGAAGAGAAATTGTTTTTCTCTGAACACCTTAACTCCTGGATTTTACCTGTGAATCCTCTGTGATTCGATATAGAACTTTATTTTGTTTTTATAAATTCTTTCTTAAAAAAAGATTTTCAAGAACTATAATAGTTTCTGTGTATGAGATTTTTCTAAAATTTGCTTGAGAACCTGAAATATTTCATGAACTTTTCAAAAATACTCAAACAACTTGGAACATTGAGACATAATCATTCTTTTTTGTTGAATGGGATTATTCACCTGATAATTGAATCCGACCAGCATTTGTGCTGACGATAGCTTCTTGGGTGAGTTTGTGATGGGTTCGACATCTAAATGTTTTCTTAGTTGCATCATTACGTGTGACATTGATGACGAGTAGTTCACCAGATGGTAACATGTGGTACTTCCCATCTGTAAAACACCATCAATTGTCCAGCATAAATTCAGGATGTGTCATCACAACGACTTGCAATTGAGTATGTATTTTGCATATGTGTTTGGCATGTCATATTGATTCCCTGAATTACGGTTTATAGCACAAGATAAGAATAACTTGGGGGTTAATGGGTATAAGTTTAATTAAACTCAAAACCAAATTCATGCATGAAAATGTCAACTAAAACCGAGAGTCGAGAAGGGAAATGCACGGGGTTGGGTGTGCGGGATGTCGTGTGTTGTGCTATGGATCATACAAATCACTTACCACCCTCGAGAGATGGATAAATGTTGAATGAGGGCTCCTGCAACCACGACGTCACTGTCACGTGCTCCTTTACAAAAGGCGGTATGTTGCACCGTATGAGCACATTCCCACCAATGAATCCACCTGGATTTTGTACTTCAGGCTCGTATCGCTGATTAACCACTGCAAAAGGTGATAAAACATATGTGTTACATTTTCACCGTTTATAATAATATACATAATGGAGGAGATATATGGAAAGTCATTCAGACATAGCATAGATATATATGTCATGTCAGTATAGCCGGTGGAAATATAACTAATAAATTATCACCATTATTTCTGTATTTGATGTGTATTTTTCAAAGTGGGCCGAGCCCAGACTGGCCTTATACACGGGCTTAGCCGAAAAAAGAGCAAGACAAAGAAGGGCGGCAATATGGGGAATTTTCCTCTCGCCATGGCTCCCATATTAGCCAGAAACAATAAATTATACAGCAAAAAAGCGAACCATCGCAGAAAGATGAGCTTTTGGGGTGTATTTTTGTTCATTCGACCTTTCTCAATTTCAACAAGCATCGAAAACAGACCGCTGGTGGAGGGTTAAAGGGATGGACTAAGAAAACATATTTGTGGGGTATATTCGAGACCTAAGTATCGAAAAGTGGCAGCCAAGTGTGTTGTTATAAATCGTAAATGATGTCTGAATTTGATGGTGGACTCGCCAGGAGCACTTCTGTGGCACGGCATTTCTAATAACATTCAATTCCTGGGGTCGCTGCTCACCAGTGCCCGACACAGACCAGTGCCTTTTGTCCTATCCATGCTGTGTGATTCACAAGTGGTACGATGTTGGTGTTAGGGTGAGAAATGAGCACGGATCGCACGGATAGAGTGGATGGAAATTGCTGAAGGCATAGGATGAGGAACGGTGGTGGACAGAGTGGATCTGGGAGAGGCCTTTTTAATACATGGTCATATAGATATGGAAGCTTTCTCATCCCTTTCAATTTGGTCTTTATCATTTCAGGGTTCATAATATTCCTTTTTATGGAAAGTATGAAATTTTCCCAAGGATTTTCGAATAAAGAGTATAGCAGGGTCAATTTTTTTAGTCAATTCTATGTAAAATTAATCCAATTTTGCACTTAAATTAATCCTAGTTTCTCGAGCTTAGAAAGTTTTAGAGTTTTTCTCTGTGTAAGTTTTATGTAGGGGTATTTTTTTCTGTAAATGTAATTCGAATTTGTAAAATCCCTACGTGAGCTTTTGGAGTTCGGTTTCAATAAATTTGTTGGTTTATGCAAGTGATGCAGTTACAGATTGATATATCCCGGTGGGACGGTAATGCAATTTCTTGAAAATTTCGCAACATTCACAGACTTTTCCCATCCCTTGTGCCTTTATCATCAGCTAGACAGTGTACATGGTGTGATGGAGCTCTCATAGTTCATTCCTCATCTTTTCCTTTCAACACACAACCCCGTCCACCTTGTGCACACGAAGCCCCCGTAAGACTGGATGGTGGATGGATGGTTTACCAGATGGATGACTACATCCAGCTCCTCTCTCCAATGTACACATGTCTTGTATAGGATGCAAGCAATTTATTGAGTAAACGGCTGTGAACACACAATAGGAGAATCGCATGAGAAGAACCACTCTGTCAGAATTTGATAGGTAGCTTTAAATATTTTAAGTATAGAGATGATGGTGTTACAACAAAGTAGAAAAATTCCTATACGTCTTTCCAATGGAAGCTCCTCTGCTCACACTTCATCTCACTCATCTCACCTGTCTGGTACAATAGATTTTTTGTCTTATACCTGCACAATGCCACAAGGACACAGAAGCTCTAAAAAATGCAATATACTCTCTTGAGATAATGTAATTAAATTTCTACTACCAACAGCACTGTATACACTCCTATATAATAAAGTGCCATTTTCTGCAAATTCAGTCATGATAAATGTTTATTTAGTTTTACGTTTAGGAGTGCGATAGTGAGCAATGGGGAATGGAAAACATTTCCTGTTATTCACGGAGAGCCAATGATTGTGATATCATGGGAATTGTAATACCCTCCCCAGTTGTGGTTATTTAGTAGCACATGTTCTCCCTATCAGGAGCATTTCCTGGGGAAAATGTGGGTCACATCAGGGGTCATATCTGGCTTGTCCCATATGTCATACGCGAACGTCAGGGTGGGTAAATTCACACGTTGCGCAAATTACGAAAACCCCGGAAATCTCACGCTGATTCAACCAATTTTTTTCAGCACGTTTTCTCTCCCATCACAAGCTCTACCCAGTTTTCCAGGGTGCGTGAAAATTATCCATCAATTTGATTATTTGTCGCTTCGGGTGAAATGTTATAAACAAGTTTTTTATCTGCTCGCTTGCAAATTTGCTTTTCAACCTAGATAAATTGATTGGATCTAATGTTAAAATTTTTCATGAGAGGCATACATATGTACGCTTTTTAACACGAGAGGTTTTTATTTCAAAATTGCTAAATTTTGGAAATTGATTCGTGAAATTGTTATCTCTCATTTAATAGCTAAAGCTGGCAATTTAAAAGCTCTCTGGAAGTCACTGGAAATACTGAATTTATTATTTTATAGATGAAATACAAAGTTCACATGAACCTGTTTGACTGCATTATTGAATTTTAAGAAAAAAATTTATGCATTTTTGGAAAAATTACGATTCTTCAGTGCTGTTACCACTCACATTTTTATGCCACCGACTGTTGAATATTATGATACTGACAGATTGTCGTAAGGAGTGACTGGGTATATCATATGTCTTCTTTTGTATGCATATAGAGACGTATATAAGTATAGGAAAGGGAAAAATCGGAAAGCCACTACAGCATCAAATGGAGCGAACTTCTCAACTCCCATTGTCTTTGTAGTACTCGAAAGGATTTTAGGGGTTGAGGATGAATAAAACGAAAAACTTTGAAGTACTTTTATGTATTTTGTGGTGTATTGTATTTCGTATGCCTGATTTTATGAACACATGTTCTCGCGGTGTGAGAATAACAATGGTGGAAACCCGGTGGATAAGGAGTGGTTCTTTATCAGCGCTTTCCACTTTGTTTGTGGTGGATTTTTTTCATGTTCTTCCAACCCCCCATTGTCATAAAGTATCAGCTACCAAACAATTCTGCACAACAAATAGAGAAAAGACATTCACATAAATAAGGGATACCGTCATGGAAATATCCTTATAATATATCTTTTAATAAAAATCTTATTTTCTTTTAATGTTCTTCTCTGTCGCTATTGAAGTGGAAAATAAGATATGATGCTTATTATTTCGAAAGAAAAGATGTTTCACGGTTGGGTTGCAATAGAATGCTTTTATGGCTAGAGATTGTTAGAGGGGTGTATAGTGTAAAACTTTGCTAATAAGAATACTTTTTCAAGATTAATCTCTTCCCATCAATAAGAGTAAATTAATGTTAGCAAAAAGTATAATACAAAAAGCGCTTTCTGAGTGGTTCACAACCGCCAAGTAAGTTTCAACGAATTGCTTCGCACAAACAATTCCGCTTTAATAAAGCCTCCCCTTTCACTCTGAGCTTTTGCCTTAATAAGAATTAACTACACTTGTGGTGCGGTATTTTGGGATGGCTATACACGAAAATACACTTCAACTTCATGAGAATGTACTTTGTCGCTGTAATACATAACATCCGGGATAATACCCACTTCTCTCACTCACATTCTACACTCCAGAAGCTTTTTATAAGCGTTCAACGATAACATTTTTCTGTCCGATTCTCGACCGTCGGCCCGTTTCATTCCAAAGTGTCACTTCCAGTATACACCCGACTTCTCTGGGTCCGGTCGCTTCTTTTCCAGCTTTCTGCCATGTTTTATATAACCAGAGCCCAGTATCTCACTTCCTCCATCCCCGGGATCCCGCACACAAAAATGAGTCTGTATCCATATCCATGGCATACATACATGCTTGCCTGGGTGTTTTTGCAATGCCACCCATTCGTTTTTATAGCATTCTTCTGCACCCCATTTAATAATAGTACAATTTAGAGAAAAATGCTTTAGACATAACATTGCTTCAGAGCAAACAACAATAGCGGAGTTGAGAATGGCAAATTATATTTGTTCCATCGTTCGTATATGTTTTTCTGTGTGTATTATATTTGAACTTTTGTGAGCTGCCTTTCTCTCTCTATGTTTCAGTCTATTTTCTCGCATGGGTGCGGGGATCATCGTGTGAGAAGATTGTAAGGGCGGCAATACCAGTAATTTTCTCATAGATGTGTGAGCCTTTCTATTTCTTTATATATTGTCCTATGACATTCCCATATCGCGGGTGTGGTGCCAAAAGGGTTGGGAGATCTCGGTGATTCACGCCAACCTTCCACCCTACGCGGCGTCAGAAAACAACCAAGCACCAGTGAGAGTCGTTTTGTGCGAAAAAGTCAGGGTAAATAAATGAGTGGTGGGTGCAAAAAGGTGTATGCAAAATTATGGAAATGGTTAATACTTGCCCCAACTTTTCTCATTTGGTTGTTTAAATTCTCTCCTGAATCTTTTTGCATATACACAAAATGATACTGGCTGTACCATTTCCCTATATAGCAATTACACCGTTATATAATATAGCAATGATGCTATGCAAAAGAATATATTGAGCTGAATTATACACACTACATGTATACATAGTTCCTGACGGTTGGGGCCAAAGAACATCCCATTCATTTGTAATGGCATGAATATGTTCGTTTTTCGGTGGTATTACGTTTTAACTTATGGCTAAGGTCTCCAAGGCATGAATTCAAGTTCATTAAGAAGATTTCGTGAAATATGGAACATTACAGCGTACTGAAGGCACTTTGTAGCATTACCAACAGATTTAGTGTTATAAATTTTGCAAAACTCCACAGTTAAATTTATGCCCCTTTTTCCTTAGCACATATTGAGTTATGTGTCTCTGAAGAAGAGCTAATTTTTCCCAACTGACGCTTCACCAGTGACAGAAAATGGAGATGGAAGTATATATTTGCAATTTACTTTTACAGCGTGAAGATAATTATGTGGTAGCATTTGCAAACTCTATGATATTTATGTAAAAGAAGTTTTTAATATTTCTCAATTAAGATTTATTTCTGGTCTTATGGGTTTTAATGTCTAAATCTATTAAGCAAAAAATGTGACCAAATTGCCTTCATTCCCTATCCTTGCTGTATTCTGATTTCTCAGTAAAGATTATGTTCAATTGCTGACAGCGATAAGACATACTATTGGGAAAGTTCTTTAATTTACTCCGTCAGTATTAACTTTTGTTGACGCAGGCAACGCGGGCGCGACCAATAGGTAACAGCACGTTCCCACCACGTTGCAGGAACGTTGCAAGCGCGACCTGCTGAAATTTTGTCGAGGTTGCACTTGCAACCTTCCCGCAACGTTGCGGGAACGTTGCAAAAATTTTTCAGGCGCGACCTGCCTTCAGGTCGCACTTGCAACCTTCCCGCAACGTTGCGGGAACGTTGCAGGAATTTTTCAGGCGCGACCTGCCTGAAGGTTGCGACTGCAACCTTCCCGCAACGTTGCAGGAACGTTGCAGGAATTTTTCACGCGCGACCTGCCTGAAGGTCGCAACTGCAACCTTCCCGCAACGTTGCAGGAACGTTGCAGGAATTTTTCACGCGCG
>CAKKOB020000077.1:27748-60011 GCA_918844115.2 Phlebotomus perniciosus
TCATTTGATAACTCGCCAAAAAAACATTGTGCACTTTATTGCTTAAAAATCTTTTAAAATGCCCTAAATGTATATTTAAAAGCGCTCTGCGCTTGAAAATACCTCTAGATAGATAGATACGAAGGGTACGACAGCATTAATTGCGGAGACCGACTAGGCTGGAAAGCCCATTGTGTCTCCTATTGCAATAAATGCTTTATCGATGTTATTTACATATTTGTTATTTTTGAGAAGTTTAGAATGAAAATACCTCTAAAAAGCTTCTCAAACATTTCCAAAAAGCGATCCGTGCTACATATAAGAAGTTTTTAAAATGCTTCCTCAATTTTTTTTTATAAAGCGCGTGTTTTTACAAGCGCTTGATTAAACTAAAACCATTTAAAGTATTTTTTTAATTAATATTTAATTTTCCGTTACCTGTGTAGGCTGAATTGGCTTAAAAAAGTGTTTTTTTCTTAAATAAACAGCGCCCGTTTTGGCTTAAAGTTAGGCAGAAATATGTTTAAAATGACGCACGCGAAAATTCTGTGCGGTTTGAAACTAGAAATATTCGTAATCCGATCTCTCGGTTTAAAGCACGAATACCTGTCTATTTTATTGCATAAATTATCATGAAAAACATTTAAAATATATTAAAACAGATTTAATAATATTTTACGTCTGTAATAAAATTTCCGAGGACGATTCCGCGGACAAGTCCATTGTAATTTTTTGATGGGTGCCACGCCATTTGACTTTTCATGTGCGCGAACTCAACATTGTGCGAGCAAAATTCAATCGCGAAAATGTCGAGAAATATTCCATTTTCAGCAATATTTTCATGCTTTTATGCAATAGTAAAGTGTTAAGTAATTTCTGGTAGAGTTTGCAAATTTTCGAGAAAAAAATATTTTTTAAACTCCGTAAAATTATATGAAAAGATAATTTTTCAGAGACGGAGTGATTTTATGTGAATCAGCAGAAAAAACTCTACCGGTAGCCAGTCTCCGCATATTTCTAATATTAAATAAAGTCAGATAAATCGGGAGATAACTATTGCCAAATTATTATAAATTGTCAAATGAAATTGTCTGGCCATGATGGAGATTGTATTCGCTATAGAATATATGTATTTTATTCGAGACACATTCCCGGTGGCGCCGTGCGGTGAAAATGGGAAAAAAGCATTGCGACCAAATGGTCGCAGGAAGGTTGCAGGCAACGTTGTGGGAACGTTCCGTGAAATTCCTGCAACGTCGCAGGAATTTCCCACAACGTTGCAGCAACGTTGTCGCTATTCCCCACTTCCCTTCTAGCAACGTTGCAGGGACCAATGTCTGCAACGTTGCAGGAACCTGTGGCAACGTTGCCGCAACCTAAAGAGGTTGCCTGGGTAGGGAATTCCTCTCTGTATATCTCTGTATCTTCTGGCTGTCTGTAAAAGTTTCCTCGCTGCATCTCTTACTTATGGGATGAGACAACAACGGAAAAAGGAAGAAAAATCCATACATATTAAGGAGAAGAGTTACAAAAGTTATATATACACCATTCGCATTGACTCTGAAGCAAATGTAATAATTTTTTATGACAGTTCTGGTAGTGAGTATAAGGGTTATTTTTTTCTCGATACAGCTCAACTTTTAGTCCCCGTCTTAAAAAAATAAAAATAAAATAACTTGTTGCAGAGCAATTTGAAAGTGTAAGTCGTATAAGTTGTCAGTGGGGGACAAAGAAGAAGGAACATTGGTATATATAATAGTTGAAGAGAAGTGAACAAACCCAATTGTTAGTCATCGGTGGTGAACCCTGTGCATAATTGATGCCTTAATCCACATAATCGGGTTTGGGGGCGTCTATTGTTGCTTGACAGAGTAATTTAGTTGAAAAAAGACGTTGATGTTAGCAATGAAATTTGGCTGTGTGGAGGCACTTTCAGGATATTTAGGTCATTTATTTTCGCAGAAATTTTACGATTATCACCCACGCATTGAAGAAAAATGAGTTGCTGTCGAATAAGGTGCACACTTGGAGCTGTGCCATTCATTTCCGTCGCTTCGGCAACAATATTGCTAAATTGAAGTGGAGGTGAGACAATTTTACCCTGTCCAATTTTGTAATTTTGACGAGACACCCCATCATCGCCTCAGTCACCGGAAGGCTGAATTGAATTGGCGACAGCAACGTTGCCGGGCAAAATTGTTTTCGATGTGTTAATTGCACGGCCGCAGGAGATGAGCAAGTTAAGGAGCTGGGGATTGCTATATTATAAATATATATGGAAATTGTGAAACCCAAGAGGCAATCGCATTTAGAAATAATACAGAGGAATTATTATTATATGATATTGGGATGAGGTAGGGATAGGGGTGGTTAAAGGGGTGGGTCCCCCATTAAGAAGATATTTCGAAGTCTATTACAGAAACCCATTTATTCATCTGCCACAATGAGAGCTTACAGTCCGCAATTGAGGCTCACAAGATTGTTGCTGATGAGTAATTTCAATTGTATGGAAGGGGATAAGCGTATTATATCTCAGGAGAGATACAGACAATTTTGACCTCATCTCGGTATATCACTGAAATGTGCCACATTTTCGCTTATTGCTCGACATTACGAAAGTATTTGGGACTCTGCAGACATTACTCTTCCGGGTATTAACCATGTACACCTCATCATCCAAGTATCCCATTTGAAAGTTAATATAAAACCACATATTTTACTTTATTTTACAACTTATTAGACTCTTTCTTTCTCATTAAAAGTCTCTATAAACTGCAAATTGCTTTTTGCCGGAAATGAAATATATGTATATAGTTTTCTAGCTCGCAATGTTTGTGTGAAATAGCTGTAATAGTTCATGAGAAACTGCAGGTAGAAATTTATTGATATTGAGATCGATTTGGCGTCTTCAATTGAAATACGGTTAATGCATTTGAAATTATTTTGCTATTCCTAATATTCCACATACTCATTCCTTGTAGCAAAACAATAGAAAATATATAAAGATATCTCAAAGGAAAAGTTATGATAAACTCTCTTCATTTCCTTAAAAGACACAGACACGACGATCTGGAAGTTTTTTTTCCTTGAATAACACACCCATACTTTAGAACTTATTCACCTGAGCGGTATTTCAACTTTTAAAGAATATAATTCTTGTTTTTTTCACTTAATTTATTCCTTGAGGGTGTGAGGAGGGAAAAAGAAAGCTGATAATAAAAGAATTATGTATAGCGGTATTGCATCATAAATTTTGCAAAATGCCCTAATATTTCGGGTACAAATAGAAGATAATTATATATAACGACTTAATTTGATGAAGAATGCATGAATTTATGACCCTTCCAGGGCAGATCTGAACGTCGCTTGTTGTGGAGAAATTCTACCTCCCTTGCTGAAGTAAATTAAAATTGTAATGAATGGCAGTAAATTAGACGCTCACGCTTGGAATGATTTTGAAAAGTATAGAAGTTTTCTTTCAATTTGTGTCCCAAGAGAAACTATGAAAAGTGTAATTGAACACGAATTAATTGCTCTGGATTTTTATTAAGAGACATTGCAATAAGAACACGTATAGCTATTACCGAAAGGTATTTTTCCACATCTCTAAAGGTTAATGACGTTAATGATGACTATATATTGACATGATATTATGTATTGGGTTAAATATATTCTCTTTATGAATTTTTGTTGGTAGGTTAATGTCGATAAATGTGCTTAATTTTGAATTCAGACTTGCTTAATGAAATTAATTTTCATTTGAATAAATTTTTCAAATGAATTGATCCAATTTCTGCTTCAGTTCCATATATAAGCTGATTTAGTCTTTGTGGGAAATTTACTTTACATACTCTGGTACAAAGTATTGAATGATCAATCAATCGACTTTTCGTCCTTGATTGGCAATCTTGAACACATTTCGTAAGCTATATATTGTCCTGCATGCAGGCTCGTTACGATGGTGAATTGCGATAAATTGGCTTTCATCGTATAAATTCCATTCAATGGATGCCTTATCAGTTGAAAATTAGAAACTTAATCTCACATTGTTAGTTAGGAAACTTGATGGGGGTAATATTGGTAAAGTTGGGCATATTATGTAGTATAAATTGTTGGGGAATATGTGTCTTTCATAAGTTATTGGAGCAAAAAAATACATGTAATCTCGATAGGAAGTACTCTATTGAGAATTCCTGTTGGTCAACATCCATTAAAGGGTTAAAAGTGGCCAAACATACCTATGAGAAAAGTTTTCTCTTTAATCTGTTTGATATACATGTGAACGTATGTTTAAGCTAAAATGTACTGTATATAGCTTTTGGGAAAATTTTTAATGCGTCTAAGTAGTTTGCTTGCTCTGTAAAAGTTCCTTTTTCACTCTAGAGAGCGTTGAGTTGGTAGAGAACTAACCCGCTGTGCTAGAATTGTGGAGGCATTTAAGAGAGAATTAGCGTATATACAGTTCACAATACAATCCTCATGGGAGTAAATCCAACATCAGAGCTTTAATGTACACAAATGGAGATAATTTGATGCTCATCTAACCCAAATGTGGGTAGGATGGTGCCCTCGTCTGGGATCAGGGTGAAGATGGTAGATACATTATTTAGATGCTACATTTATGTAGAGCCACAGTTAAGGACCGTATTTAGAGTCAAAAGTCAAATTTATGCGTGCAAACAATAGTGGGTACATGGCAACAGTTTCTTCACATCTTCTCAGCGCCGCAGGACGAAAGGACCTTCTCCCTTGTGAAGGCATGAGACTCAAAAGTTCTTCCATAAATCAGGGATATATTTGAAAGTTTTCACACTATTTTCATAGAGTGAATTTACTTTTCTGGCCAAATATTTTATTAAGTTACCAACTTTTACTTCAACTCTACCACATATGTATCACGGCAAGTTACTACGTGTAAGCATATGCAATCACATATATATACAGTGATGAGCAATACTGGTCTAACTTTACTGATAAAAATGAGAAAAATTTTAATGCTTTGAACTCATGGTCAAGTATTTGTCAGTATGATTAGCAATTGAGAGAAAACTTTTGAGTGGGTTTTCTTTGGGAAATCCATTCCTCTGGAATAATATAATGTCAACATAAATTACGACAGTTTTGCGCAAGACTGTGGATTTTCGGGGTAAATGTACCATTGTAGTGGATTGTGTGCGGTTGAATGTGGATGAGATGGGTGCTACTGGGAGTGATCTTTATTAAATTTGATGGTTCCGAGTTGACCTTCTCTAAAGGGTTGGTGGTTACGGAAACCACCTCTCTTTGGTGAAATGAAGTGAGTCCCAGAGCCAGTGTCCTAAACGGAACGGAAATATCCACTAAAGTGTAATTCTCAGGCCTTTCAAATTTGCCCTAAGAATTTTTCTCTTCTTCTCTCTCCAATCCACAAAAGGGATCTTGTGGTATATATGAGCCTGGATAAAAGTGTTATGAATAACAAATGGGGAGTGACAATAAATTTGGCTGCTAAAATAAATAAGACACGTCACCAATATGATTATGTTAAATAATGCAGAGGGATTTTTGGGATTCTACTGGGTGTTTAAATACATTACGAGATATTTCTTTTCCTTTTTTTTTTAATGTAAAATCCATGTCGGAAGAGTGAAATTTTGCGTTAACATGACGCGATGGGTTGT
The DNA here is from genome assembly GCA_918844115.2 of Phlebotomus perniciosus. NCBI lineage: Eukaryota > Metazoa > Arthropoda > Insecta > Diptera > Psychodidae > Phlebotomus > Phlebotomus perniciosus. The sequence goes on from CAKKOB020000077.1 coordinate 33,388, forward strand.
GCCGAAGGTGGGTTGTGAAAAGGGGAGAAGTCTGCTCAAAAGTTGGCAAAAGCTCTAGGGGAGCTATTTGAGTGATAAAAAAGAGAGGCTAAAATGCTTGTATGGTAGCATTTCATTGACATTAAATGCTGGCGTGGGAATCTCTTTAACCAGAAAAATAAAATCCAATGAATAGCTCTTGATATTCTCGTGCAATTCCCGCATATCTCTGATAATTTATAGACAAATTTTTCCGCTTCAACCATTTCGATTATGTATTTGTGAAAATTGTGAGGGAATTGCAACAGTATAATTGCAATTGTATTAAAAAAAAAACATTTTATTTCTTCAATACATTTTAGAGACTGTTTTTCGCTACATTATTTGAATTTTTATCCATTGCAAATAGCCAATGTATAATGACACGATATGTTTTGATATCCAATTAAAAAAATAATGAATTGAAATTAAACATTTTTCTATCTGAATTTCTGGGAAAAATAATTATATTGATGCAATGCAAATAATGACAACAGTGAAAGCTGATGTCATGCCCAGTTATTTTGTGTAACAAATTTAACAATCGCTTTTAATTTCCATCGTATAGAAATGCGAATTGTGATTGCATAATTCAACTTTTAACCTGTAAATATTTGAACTTGAGGAAAGTTCTGTATAATTTTAGTGTTAGTCACCATGCAAGTACCCAATGTACATTTTGAAGGAGTGTAGTTTGAGAATGGAATTTAATCTCAACTGTTTCGGGCAGAATGCTTGAGGGGAGATTGTTCTGGAACTTGCAGAATTAATCCATAGAGCAACATTGGGTTCTGGGAAAATTGCGGTGTGAATGAATATATATGTCGTATAGTGATGTATATATAATATTTTATGCTAGGCGCTTAATAATATTTATTGTCACGTTTAGCGTCCATAACAGTAGACGGTGAAAGCTGCAGAAGACCAATACCTATACTTGCTTTATTATAATTTTCCATGAACTAGCCATAATTCTGGACATTTAAGCACTTTAGCTTGAAAGCGATTGAATTGTAATGCAAGATGAATTGGCTTAATAGTACAGGATTAAACATAATTTAATAAATAATTTACCGGCAATTTACCGGTTAGCTTAGTAGATTAATACTAACCTCACCCATATTATGTTCAATGAATTTCCTGTATGTACATCAGCAGTAGGTAATTGCCTTGATTTCATTGCCATAAGTGACACATATGTTGCAGTTTTAAATGTTCAACTTTATAACATTTCGCATCATGTATATTACTCATGAAGAGTGAAAATATGTTTAAACTTTAAAGTTTCAGTAAAGTGTGTCTTCTGCAATTTAATTATATTATATATATATAGTATGTAATATATGGAAAAGTTTTTGTAAATTAAAATGTTGTTTGACTCATCGTTTGAATGTTAATCAACATGAAGCTTGTTATTTGCAGATTTGTTTGCTGTTATTTTCACGCAATGAATGGTCCCTCAATCTTTTTTTGTATCATAATTAACATTTCCACCCCACGGGCCCAGCATGGAGAACAATATTTTGCATTAACCCTTTAAAGACACCAGAAAAAATCTGCTTTACATATTCTATCGATTCTTCAGGGCAAATCAGAGATTAGAATTTTGTCTAAAACTTTAAAGACTGAATGAAAAGTATAGTTAAACATAATGCAACAATTTGTTTTTAGAATGAAATGTTATCAAAACAGGAATATATTTGCCTCAATCCGTAATGGGTTAAAATGTTTGACATGGCTTACCAGCTTTAACATTGACGTCAGCGGAGACTATTGAGCCGACTGCATTGGAGGCGATGCATTTGTAGTTGGTCCAGTGGACGTCCTGTCGAAATGCCTCCGCCTCAAAGGGTGGGAAGTACAGAGACCCATTGGCCAGAATGTGCCTGACCTGCAAAATATGTTGAGCGTTGGGGATATCATTATATTGGCGGGGGTGTCGTACAAATTGCCTGTCATGAGCACTTATGATGCATTTGCATGGAATACCTTTGGTATCGTGGTGACTAGGTTGCTGTCCTGGTCCAACCATTCCACATTGGGCGAGGGATTTCCGTTGGCCGTGCAGTCGAGTCGGCTCCCAGCGCGATTCATGAACTCTAGCCGATGGCTGGGCTCAATCATGAAGCGAGGTCCTTGATTATCATGTAAATTGTTTGCGAGAATGCTCGTTGCAGCTGGTGTTGCATTTGTTGTCCAGTTCATACAGTCAATGGGAATAATGGTGGCAGAGAAAGAGAGAATAAAAATTAATTATTTTTGCCCCGGTCTTTGGTAAACTTTTTATTGTTGTTTTTGTTTTCATGTGTGCCAACGCCACTCCCACCCTATCTACTTAATATCTCTGTAACGGACATAAAAATGCAATATGATAAAATTGCAACTATCGTGGATAGACATATAAATTCCGCTGTGCGTTTTTCCTTCCGTGTATGTTCACGATGGCATGTTACTGTTTTTGGAATTAAATTCCTTTGTTCGGTGTCGAAACTGTATAACTGGGTTACATGAGCATTATGTAGGTATCATATTATTATATTATACGTATTAACGTTTTAATTGGATACCAGTTCGCTCTAACAACACTGTTCCGGTCTGCAATTTTCCGACATGGGCGTTTTGGCTGAATTTGATTTATTCATTTCCTCCCCCTCACAATATGCCAACGGTCATCTGGCGCACTACAAATATCATGCCATATTTTCTCCCAAGTGATTAATACCAATTAATTTTCCTTATTTCATTTTCTCCTCCCTCGCAAAATATTAAATGATAAATATATTGGATCCAGTAAATGAAATGGATCCCGTGCCTAGGAGATTTGTCATGAATTTCATTTCAATTAATTTCATTTGGGACATTGGTGTATAAATATATAAGCTTTCCTGTAATTATAAAATACGAGCGAGAAATGCGATCGAGTTTGCACAATCACTCTTCTCTCCAGTAATAGTGGGTAACAAATAAACTGAAATAAAACACCTTTAATTGCATTTTCCGGCATGATGGTTGCAATATTCATTTGATGAAAATAACCACATTGAAGCATCTGGGGTGGTGGTGAATTTCATCCTTCGGCGAATGCTTAATGACTAAATGATGATTGAGTGAACAGTATATTTAAATTCACATCCCAATGACTATATATACACCCACTAATAGCTGATGCCAAAACAAAATCTCATCGGTGGTGAATTTAAATTGGTTGTTGGTTGTTTCATAGCAATTGCAAAGTTTTAATAGGTCCTCCACACAAATTAAATGTAGCGCGTTCGGTACCATCCTTATCTGCCTCGCACTCTTGAAGTGTGCCAGAAACAGTAGCATCAGTGAAACATTTGCAGACACCGTCCCAAACCACCCCGCTACTGCTGATGATACACTCTCACCATGGCTCGGATCGTTTGCACGTAAATAAGGTTTTGTATAGCGCTAAATGACTTTTGTAACTATGCGATAATGACGGTGTATGTCAAAATATTTGCCAGGAAATACATTGGAGAGGAGTCTGTGTGAGAGGTGTTGATGAGCAACTCTTGACGCGCTATTTTCAAGTTGAAATTCCCAACATCAATCCACTTTGTTGCCCACCGTAATTGTATACCCTCTCTCACTTTTGCGGACAGAGAGTTCTGGCGAAAGAGATTCACTGTTTGGAGTGCTTGATGATGTAATGCATTAATGAAGGAAAATTGCATGTTTTTTGAGAGACTGCGGGGCCCTCTCTTTTGATTATCTTTTTCATTTAGTGCCATTTAGTGAAATTTGAAACATTTATGTCTGGACGACCTGAACGATCATGTCATTCAATTCGTAGATGGAGGAGTTTAGCAGCAGTGAGTTTTTGAGATGAGTTTATATAGGGTTTTATGGTCATTTACGTCATTTAGGGAAAATGAAAGAGGACACGCACAAGATTTTTTAGTGGAATCATAAGTATAGTTATACAATTTTATGTGCATATCCGACGAAACATACCAATTTGATACACAGAAAAAAAAAATTAAATTGAAAATATGTTTGTTTTTTTGTAAAGGAAAGAGCGAAGCAATTTCAAATAGAGATTTTATCTTCACGGTGCTTCTTATTTAAAGAATTTTGCAAAAATTCGGGTATTTGTTGTACATTTGATTTTTGCTTTTCACTTTTCACTTTTGAGGGATTCATGATTAGCTCATAGGCTTTAGAATCCCCAATGCTATTTCTACCCAAAAAAATTTGTCTTTCTGTAAAACTTTTTCTGTATAAAACCGTCTAAAATTTATGAAATTTGTAACCGTCACGTACGATTTTATAACTATTATATTTCCGGTGTAAGTGGAGAACAACGTTATTTAAAATTTACTCAATGCACTCAACATTTAGTTAGGTAATCCCACGAAGGAGCTTATTTTGTTTAAGGATTTAAGGATTTATGTAGAGAGAAAATAAATAAAAATGCACTGATTTTTCCATTCTATGGACTTAACATATATAATACAATTATGTTGAGTTGTCATAAACCAAATCCTTTGTAGTAGCAAAAAAATGTATAATGCAAATGTTATTTCCAATTTAAAATTCATGGAAATTTTACTATGGAATTTTCGACTCTCTGTACAACAACTATCTATATTAGATAAAATATTTGTGCATGTTTGTTGGATGGTTGCTGCAGATAAAATGCCTCGCAAAATGATGTAGCCCCATCTCTCAGTGCATATTTGCTCGATACAATAGTTACATTGGGGTGGTATTTGCCATATCTCTGCACCACTATATACTCTCGAAGCTGCCCTGGGCCATTTTGTAGGGTGATAGTACGGTATGTATTTTTTGGGAGTAACTGTGGTGAAATTTAGCATAAAATTCCTTCCTATAAATTTCTTCTACCGCCACTCCATTTACTGAGTAATGCTATGCAATTAAATGTTTTTGTGAAAATATTTTTCTTGGGGGGATGGGTGAGGAGGGGGTAACACTGGGGAGTGCCATGAAATTCTTCTCGCCACAGACAGTGACTTGAGCTGGGCATCCTCGCCAAAACAATAAATATCCTATAACATGGAGCATGCATGAGCTTTCTCGTGGTTGCTCACTATTCCTTGGCTTGGTGGATCGGGTATAACATCTCCGGCAAATTTATATTTGCCCCTCTAAATTTCCGAAAAAGAGACGCAACAATGCAGAAGTGGGATGCGAGATGGTGGATAGCATCCAATGGACTCAATAAATCCTCCTGGTGCATCCCATGCACATGTTTCAGAGTGAAAAAGAAGTGGATGGGTTTCGGGTGCAAGAGAGAAGCGCGAGAATAGTTGGGATCGAAAATTGAGTTGAAAGGGGAGAGTGTGAGGAGCACCCGAGGGTTCAATGTGTTTCAATCTTGTGTACATCCTTGTTTTTATGCATTCCACCTCTCCAACCTCGAGTTCACATTCCCTCTCCGGAGGGGAACAATGAAATTAGATGGCACACACATGGGTCGATTTTGCCAATTTATTTTTTAGCCGTAAATTCCGGGAATACCCTCCCGTACAGATGAGAGAAAAATATGCTCTCAAACAAATCACAAACATTGAACGTTCCATTTCCATAAAAAAGAAGCACTGGGAGAAGTGCTGGTATTTTAGCAATTTTGATTGTGACAAGGATGTCTCACGGAGAAATGAGGAGGGAATAAATTTCATCCATGGGAAGGTGATACCCAGGGTGGTAAAGTGAGGGCGAGAAAAAATTTCTCATTTACACAAAGAGGGCGAAAATATTTTGATTTAAACGCTTTATAATTGGGCAGGCTTTCACCCTCAGCATCACTTCCATTGAAGAAATGGCATTTGAAATGTTTGGAACAAAGAAAAAAGAGAGTCTTTTGTTCCCCAAACACGTCTATTTTGAGTGACGTGAGATGAAATTTAGAGAAATCCCTCGATTATGTACCTTTTGCGTCTACGAAGATCTCTCATATATAAATTTGGAAACTTTAATAAGAAATTAGCATAATTTCGACAACATCAGGTGGATGTGGCCATTTGAATAATTGACTCGCAGTTCTGCAAGAAACATTAAGCACAGAGCGAATTTGAATAAGGGTTAATGAAAGAGATATTTTGGAATGGTGTTAGGTAGTTTCGATCTTCCCTCACTACCCTGAATTCCATCATTTTAACTCCAAAACTTTCCATTTCGCCATCGGCCACTCGGCAAAGTGGTTTGCCCTTTCACCAATTTTGTGCCTAACATCTTATGCGCCCTTTGAGATATTTTTTTTCCAGGGGAAGGTATATAAATTAACTTTGTTAGAAAATATACAATTTATGTATTTTGGAGGTGTAATGCTATACGTGGAGCCCTGGAGAGTGCGTCACAACAATATAAAGTTTAAATTATGTGCCTCTTGGGGTGAAAAAAAGGGAGAATTTGAGTCCTCATATCCCGTGCCTATTTTCCGTTGCCATTGATGTTGGCACTGGGTATTTTCTCCAAAAAGTGGGAGGAGCGGTTTTGTTTACCCAGTCAACCTACATCATTATTTTGCTATATAGTTGAACAGCCACCCCGCAACACCTCCCCCTGCACTCGTTCACCATTTCATACCGTTTTTGCCATTATACTCCATGCCGTACTAGTCCCAATCCCGTCGTAAATATGCGCCCCATAGAGTATTATTTCACAAAAGCTCTCTCTCTCTCTTACTGGAGCATGGCACACAGAGGAGGCACAAAAGGGGAGCCACCAACAAAAACGACCAACTACCAATACATGAGTGAAAGAGCGAACGATCATTTTCTCTCTTTGCACCCTTAAGGTTCTCCCAGTGGGGGTGAAATGCTCTGTACATGACATTTGAGCCATGTACTGTTGAAACGCGCACACTACACCGTATCACCATTGGAATTTTATGGGATATGAGAGCTTTACAAAAAGCTCATACTAACACGTTGAAATATCTACAACACCATCCGAATTTTCCTTCAATGCTCACACATACATAACTCGCCATCGGTATCACCACTCAATATTCCATTTGGACACCGGCGTGCTTTTTTGTCTGCCTGAGTGTGTATATGTTGGGGGGACTCAAATGTGTGTGAATTGGGGATAAAATCCCTTTTCTAAATATCTATCCTATATACGTGCCGGATAATATGTATGGCAAGCTGACAGAATGGTGAAACTGATGGCGAATAATACACCTCATCCAAAGCTTTCAATACCCTCTCGCCTTAAAAATCTCCACTAGCCCCCAACCTCATGGTGTCTCTTTTGAGCCACCACATTTGAGTAGGGGGTGGTTGATCCCCAAAGCATGGGGATGGGATGGGAATGCTAAACCACCGCTAACCCCACGATTTTGCAAAATCAACCCAACCATACCAATGTGGGACTCTCCAACCATTCCATTCCCATCTAAACCAAGTCAGAATGCTCTCGTTTGTATTTGTGGAAATTGGTTCGGTTTCACGAACTTTTCAATGAGATGCGGACGAATTTAATCCAAATATCGACCGAAAGGGTATATACATATACATTTTCCATATGCATTATGTAGGGAGTCATAAATACAGAGATTTTCATGCATATGGTGTGTGGAACAATATATTCCCTGCGGTTTCCAATATCTCTCTCTCTCTCTCTTTTTATCTCAAACATTTATGGTTAAAGACACAATAGACACGCAAATGAACTCTATATTTGTTTAGACCACAACCACCCACCCAATCCTCCCATGTACAGATACCGCCAACAGTGATATTATTATCGATATATGACTTTTGAATTAGCATCCCAGAAATTCAATGCTCATGTTTTACATGAAATTCCCACCCACAGAATATTGCTGACAAGTCATGCTGCAAAATTCATATTTAATAATACCCTGAGAGTCAATAAGACCGCCCTCACTTCTTTAACCCTCAAATCCTATCGGAAATCCCTCCATCCTGGTGACTGAGCTTTCTAGGAAAAAATATCCTCGATAAGCTTTGAAAGCTTATTGTTGCATTGACTGTTGTGTTGTCCAACCAACCACAGGATTTGTTTGAAAATTTTAATACATATATCGCAGTTTCTCTTTATTCTCCACGAGTTTAATAAAGTTTTCGAATTTATGAAATTCTGTTGCTTCTGGTGAACAATAAATAAGTGTCTTGTGTAGTGGTTTAAGCCTTTATTAATCATTATTATCCCTTTTGATAAAGATCAGTTTTTCAACGATTACAATATGTGTGACCTCTTACTATGGATAACTCGTTGTTAAATCAATAATTTTGAAGAGCTGTGTATTTACTTAAATTGAAAATTATATTCCCCATTGTGGAGACCCATGCAATGATAAAATGGGAAATGGAATCAATATGAAGTCAAGGAAAGTGAGAACTCCTCGGAAAATATGTTTTCTTCTTCAAAGTGATGTTATGGTGAGTGCAAAGAAAAAATAATAAAACAAAAAATACTCTGAACCGAGATAATTGAACTGTCTACCATGGAGAAGTCATTCTATTATTATAAAAGCTGCTTTTAAAATTCTTTCATTTTTTTATGTAGGAATTCAATATTTACCCAGCGAGAGAAGAGTACCTATATATATGAGGTAAAGTTAGCATTATGAAAGTAGAAAGAAAACGCTAAGACATATTTATCTACTAAGATAAATATTTAGATTTGCTCTTCGTCTTTCCTTTCGGATTTTTCTTGTTATCGAAAAATGCATGTATAATACATTATAGTTATATCAAACCTTTTGATAGTTTTTAAGCAGTTGTATTTTTGAAAAGCTTTATCCAGATGTATTACCAGGAAATGAATAGAATAATAAGCTTATAAAAAAGTCTACAACATTCTCATTTAAATCCTTTAAACCTGGGGTAATTACCGGAAATGAGTCTGAAAAGTTTCCTTGCAAATCCTTAATGTTTTAGAAGCAATTCTTCTAAATTTCCAAGGAGGATTTTAACTGATGTCTTTACGATTATGATGAAATCAAATAAAATTATCTTGAACTTAAAAGTCTTAACGGGTATTTAATGCTTTATTTTGGGAACATTTAGGTAAACATCGATAATGCGAAGGAATAGTAAAAGTCTCAATTTTTTTCACATTTCAGACATATCCCCAATTTTTTTTTTCAATTTTATCTTCAGGATCATCATTAAACGTTGAGTGGATGGAATTCAAGTGGCATCAGGCTTCTGATAGTTCAAATGGATGAATTGAAAGCACATTCGTCTTAAATTTCAGAAGTAAACATAATCGTAGAATTAGCTTTTGAACTCTTGAAGAGGAATGTAGGTACATGTAATTCGAGAGATATCCTTTTGCTATTTCGTCTAAATTGCATCCACTCCACATTTTCGATGCTGTTGAATGTCTCTGATATTGTATAGTGAATAGACAATGATTCTATGCCGCAATGCGATCCGCACCGAGAAATTTATCACAGATTTTGATTTACAGAACACCCAAAATGTCAATGGTGTCAGTGGAACTTTTTTGTGTGAGGTACTTGAACTCATGAAAAGCTTCTCTTACAGCTTATCCTTATCAAAAAATCATTAAAATGTTATTAGACGAGGCTCATTAGGACAGCCAGACTCTGAAAACGAAGAAGAAAACCAACAAAAGAGATGTAGAATAAATCGATATCTGCATAAAATCGCGGATTAAATACAACTCGAAATTCCAGTCCGATGGAGAGGTTTTATATATAAAAAAAATTGCGGGAATAGGAAATACTGCTCAAATATGCAATAAATATAGAGTGGGTATAGAAATTTTAAATAGTGCACGTGGAAATACGCGAGAAGGTTAAAATTGAAAATCTCTCGAGAGATTTCTCTCTATATATCCACCGCTATAATATCGGTTATGCATGAGAGCTTGTAGGTGAAAATAGTGTTAGTGTGAAAAAGACATGAAATTGCGAAGACTCTACACCTCAATGGCATGGGTTTGCTTCACTTGAATCCAATGAACCTTAACGAATATGAGGGTATGTTGTGCTCAAATAGGAAAACAGAAATGATCTGAGGAATACGTGAAGGATATGTTTATTATCTTAAGTATTTTGAAATAATTTTTAGAATGTGTTTAGTATTCGTTAGTATTTGATTGGATTAGTTTTAAGTCTTAACCAGTAAATTAATATGGAATTAATGACCAAAGTTAATACCAGATCAATTGATTACTCCTGTAACGCATCAAGAGGAATGGGAATTTGCCTCAAAATCTACCTAAGGAATAATAAAAAATTCACTAGGAATAAGAGCATAGAATTATCTGAGAAATGTGAATTTCTCTTCACACTGTGCAAACACCCATTGATTTCATTTGGAATTGGTCCATTAGGAGCTCAGCGAGGGTGCGGCGTTTACTGAGAGGGAAGAGCTTATCTCATTTTATAGTAACGTTTTGGTGGTATTTTATAGTAGTTGGCAGAAAGTTTGCTACTGAATAAAATGAGCATTATGTGCGTAGTATTCGGAATAAAGTGTGCAATATGTTCATGAAATGTTCTTATCTCTCTAATGGTATACCAAAACTCGAACGAAGGGATTTCCATTGACTTCCCTTCTTTAATAACTACTTCAACTTTAAGAGTGAGCACATGCATGCCAAAAGAGAAACCATAAAGCTAGGAAGCTCAATCCATCAAAATGATCAAGCCACATGATAAAGTTTTATTAATATGATGAGATTTTGTATTAATGAAGAATGCATTATTTAAAGTTGTGCTGGTGCTGATAGGGTGTTTTCCCATATCTATTATAATCTCGATTATTATTATTAAATTCTTCATGAAATTCCATCAGTAGAAAATTTTACAAGTTGTGTTTATGAACTATGTGGCATTTAGCATAGTTAGGAAATTTCATGAAAGTTCTTGACTTAGGATTTCATTATCAGTAAAATAACCTTTTAGAGAGAAACATCTTCGTGTTTAGAAGGTGAAGTGGTGAAACTTTTGGTCAACGAGGTGGTTTTATTCAATACATGAGATTTTTCGGGTGCGTTGCTCGAAAACTTTTGAACAGCTTGGGTTCTTCGGGTATCGCCTTGTGGGAAGTTTTAAGTTACTTTACACATACTTTCCCAAATTTCCTTTGGAAAATATTTTCATAAATTGCAGCCAGAAATTCGGAAAGTCAGCTCAAATGAAAAATAAGTTACCTGGTATTGTTTACTCATAGACCAATAGAGCGTGAAAACAAATCTCCTTAGCTTATGTAGCAATTTATTGGTTCTGAAAAGGAATGGAAGTGCTATGGCTCACAAAAATAATACTCACTCATGATTGATTATTCAGTAACTTTATTTTAAACTTTGAGGATTTCTTGGAAAGATTTATATGTGAAAAAAATAACTTTTTTTTTATTCTAAAGAGACTGTAAATCATGATAATCCACTGTTTGACCAAATTTTTCTTCTCTTATAGGATTTAAAGTCTGGAATTCTAAAATTCCACATAAACTGAAAGTTAACTATCGGCTGCGACAATCTAGAAAATGACATTAAATCAGAACGTGGTTTGGTCATTCGAACCAAGATGCAGTTATAGAAACTTGGAGGTTGTTATTATGCAGATTAATGTGGAAAAGTCATTTGAAAGGAAACCAAGTCATTTGAAAGGTAAGTTCAAAACTCTTGGATTTAATTCTGCGAACTAAAAGATTCTATGGACTTTGTCAGTACATTAATTTCCAGTGAAGTCTATTGCATAGTTTCTGGGGGATCAACATTAATTTAACATTCGTAAAGTTATGAGAAAACATGCTTTGGTATCCATCTGTGCACAATTATTGAAATAATGTGGATTTGTAATTCTCTCCCTTGGCATTCAAGGATTAATCATTCGACAACTCAACAGACTCGGGCACAAGATTTTCTCAAGCACTGAATGAGGCTCTGGTGTTGATTATACACCACCACATTCCCATTCATGCTCCAAAACCACACTATTCGCGATGCAATCTTCACATTTATACACAAGACAGGGATAATATTGCATATACACTTTGTGCTGAGATTGTAAGTAACATGACATGAGAGGGGTTAAAAGGGTGAAATGAAAATAGTAGTTGCAACTTCATGGGAATGGGTGACGATGTCTAGGAAAATATCCATGCATTTGTGCAGCATCAGATGATGAGCATCGAAAAGACTTGACTATTCTATTCCTTGTACCCATATACTATGCACCCATTCAGTTTGAGGTTACTCAATGTGCTGATTCAACTACATATTTCAAATCCACAGATTTCTCTGTTGAATATGGTTGAAAATGTCATCATCGAGATTGTACGGATATTCACACAGATACACCATGTACTCTTTTTGTACATATAGACACCACCATGTGGAGTAAATAGTTTACTACGTATTGAATTGTACAGATGTGGGTGGTTCGTCGCACCAGTTACTCCATTCTATTCACAGCTTCACATAATACTGAGTACATAAAGAATCGCTATACAAATAGAAGGGGATGGATTATTAGTATAGTTGTTGAGCCACAAGGGTGAGAGGGTGACAGAAGAGCGGGTGGCTTGTGGCTTGACTCTTTGTGAACGATATTGATATGTTATCTACCAGTGAGTAAGGAAGATTATAAATATCATTTTCTCGAATACGATTACGTCAACATGTCACTAGATGCCAAGCATGAGAGCATTACATACAGGGAAAATCTTATTCTTTTCAATACACGTATCCGAATTCAGCGGGGAAGAAATTGCAGAATAGAATAAAACTCGGGACAATGCATTTTGGATTTAGAGAAGCTCAATAGAAAGTCGTGCTTTGAAAAGTTTTACTGTGTTCCAGAGCTTATGATTTATCGTGTTACCTTTCTGAAAATTTAATATTTTCTCTCTTTTCACCAAATTACCCTCCTTGGCATTTTTTCTTTGCTAAAAATCAAATCATCGATTGATACCTCTTCAAAGAAGACACTTTTACACCCCATTTCCCAAGAAATGGAAACTCTATTTAACTTTCAGCTTGTCTGCTGAATCGTAAAATGGACACTTTTAAATTATTCAGCGACGTTTCCCAGGATTTTTTCTACATTTTAGTATATAAAAAGAATTTAAAAATAGATTGTATGTTCTATCAACGCTTCCAATTATACTGGGGAGTGTTAAAATTAAAGGTTTTTTTTTCTCGCAAAAACTACTCATAAAATTTTCATAGTACATTTGCAACATTTGGAGAAATAAAATTTTAGTTGTGCAGAATTCATTTGTAATATGTGTGTTTATATTTTAACGTTGAAGCATGTGAATGTTATTTTAGTTCAACACCAGAGTCATGCATTACGTTTGCGTGTTTATTAGGCTTTTGCTTTTAGTTCAAACACTCGAAAGTGCAGAGAGTTTAATTGAAATTTTTGTTGATGTGTTTGGTTTATTAAAATGCTACACTCTGTTTTTGTCACTTTACATTGAAATTTATATTTATTGTGATCATTGCCTAAATTTTTCGCTCATAAATTCATGTACACTTCTACACATTGTATGTTTAAACATGTTGTGCGTCTAAATATCAATTTAAGTTTTTTTTATTAATATTAATTCATCTTTATCCGAGAATTATAAGCAAAGTATATAATTTTTCTCTTCATAAAAGTTTTTCATTGTTGCAAATAACTGAACTGTGCTGTAAATCACAGATGTATATCCATTGTCAATTTCCTCCAAGATGCTGAGTGTATGAGAAATGCCAAGGATGAGGAAAATTATAATTAATTTATGCAAATATCACTGATGCTATGCGGAAAATGCTCGGAGAGTGGGTCATGGTAAAAAGTGGATATCCTGTTTGATATAATGAAATATTTTACAGGACGAGAGTGAGAGAGAGGAGAGTCAGTGTGAAATGTACTGAAAGAGATACTCTGACAATTGTGAGATAATTAAAAATGAGAAAAATGACACAACATGCAAGACGAAGTTGAATTTAAATAAAATCTCTCTTATTATTTTTTATAGAATTACATCACTCTCTGGCATTCCGAAAGAGAAATGTGCTAAATTGTCAACATTTGTATAGCAAGAATATCCATTAAGTCAAAGTCGCACAGATGCTTTGCATTAATTTAATAGAGCTTTTTCCAGCCAGTGCTGTTTGAGTGGATTTATTTAATTTTACTCCCGGGCTCACGGCTACACAGTATACACTCTAAATACCAATTATTTCCAATTGTTGGAATGTATGTACAGTTACACGAGAGTGTGTGTAAACACTGAATTATAACATCCTTACATACTCCTTCAGCCACCGTAATTATGCTGTCTTTCACTTGGAAGGAAAATAACCCACTTGTTTGGATAAATATCCGCCTCAATTCAGTGCACAAGACAGGGATTGTGCATTTATCTCTCTGATGCTCATTTGGAAGGGATTTTTTTTTTACTTTGGTGGGGTCCCCTGAGTTGACATTTTAATGAATTATATACACTGGCTCATCGGAGGTGGTCCTGCTATCTCCAAAGAAAATATCTCCCCTTTTTTCCTCGATGCTCTCTTCACAAAATGTTTACTGATGATATCTTTATGGGTGGGGAGATATAATGTATACCTTTTGGCATCCTACTGACTCCTCTATAAATGCTATCAGATGCGGGAGTGAACCCGGTGTGAGCCTCTTCCGCCTTCGATAAACCACCCCCAAAAGCACCCCGTCATCGCGTCACCCTACGTGACAGGATGTGAATGTATTTATTTTATGTATTTTCGCACCACATGGCATCAAGATGGAGCATCCGCGAGGGTGGTGCCCCACATCGCGTGAAAAGAGAGAAAATCTCTTCACCATATTCATTCTATTATGTTAGCGACTGATAGAGATGTCAAAGGTGTTTGGGCTGGGGGTGGGAAAGAAATGCGTCTTGCGGATGAAAGGTTGGTGCGGTTGGAATTTCAAAAGTATTGCGTGTCATATTACAAAAATAATGGATGAAGTTAAGGGGGTGGTACAGAACTGTATTACATGAATTTTCTGTCTCACCAGCAACAAGATGATAATGCTGCAAAGTGACGGGGTTTCGTGCTTTCTCTGGCACAAGATGTCTCAATGTGGTGATCACAGAGATAATTTTAATAATATTCTCAGACATATTCTGGCATCTCTTCATTTCAATACTTGGTTTCTTTTCATTTCTTTTTTTTACTGTTCCGTTGCTACCCTTTGCCAATACCATTTTCTGTTCTGTTCCATTCGCCACGATAAATTCTTTGTCTTGTTTGAATTTTTAATTGGTGCCATTTATTTTCAGAGTCACGTTTCGGGCCAACAATTTAATACAATTTATTGTTTTGGAATCGATTTCGAAACACACAGTGCATGTCACAGGGTGCTTTTTCGGGGTGTTTATCGTAGACATGGTGAGAGTGAGGAATTGGATATAAAATGCCGAAGGTGTTGGTGCGAAGAGGAGTTGTACGAGTAATGGGAAGTGTGAGTTGTTGCGGCGGCACAAACTCATGTTTGGGTAGTTGGCAAATGTTCAAAATTATATAATTGAAACGTTTACCGTAAGTTGAAAGTCATTAAAAACCCCCACATTATAATAATGTGAAATGGTATTTTAGTGAGGTGATATAAACTGTTCAACCTCGTAAATTTTAGTCTGTCTCATGATAGTTCTATCGATCTATACCTTTATATGCCACAGGTTAAGATGTATAGTGTCTGGGAAAAATTCATCACCAGTCGCGTGGGCTCACATCTAAAAGGTGTACTACATTTGGGTGAGGATGAAAAAGTTGAACACGGAACCACTTCTGGTGCCAAGTTGAGAGGGATCAGAATTATACGCTCTCCTCAATACCTCCAAGAAATACACAATTGAAAGGGGTTGAAGGCGTTTTGTATGGGGACTTTTATTGTATTACAAGTGGAAATATAGGGTACGTGTGAATCTCCAGCGAGAAGATGGGCAAGTGGATTCCCTCATTTCACACAATAGTCTCTCTCACATGATGGAAAATATACTTCCTATTTTTTATTCCATTTTTTTTCCTCACCGCCTCTCCATCCCACCGTGCCCGATGCCAAATCGAAGATTTGAACTAAGAGAGAGGGTGGCATCATAAACCTCTCTAGAGTACATGTCAGATCGTATTTCACATTTTTCCCCACTTCTCAAATTGATTCAAGAGTGGCGGATTCAGTAAATGGAGTGAGTCGGTGTGACACTGATGATGGAGGAGGGGAGACTGATGTAAGTAAAAATAGAATAACATTTACTACCACATCTCGCGGGACGGGGAGGTGGGGTGGTGTTTAAAAGACGATAGAAAGAGAGAAACAGTGAGATATAAAGAGTGTCAGGGGAGAAGGCGAGATCTGTCTCTAAAGCTCTCAATGAATTCCTCTGTTTTTCGCTCTTTCTCCAGCAACATGGGGTAACTGGAGTCGAAGGAGAGCGCACGTGAGAGTGAGAAGGAGCGAGATGGTGTAAAAAGTTAAAAGAAAGTGTCGTACGAGGGTTAAAGAGGGACGGAATGCCGGTTAAGTGAGTGCGATGGAGACGCCGGGTGGTGCGGTGGGGTCGCCTGGTGGTGCTGCTCGAGTGCAAGAGATATGTTCTCTGAGGTTGATATCATCGTGCCAGTTAGTTGCTGTCGATGACGTTTGCGGAGAAGCACCCTCGAGCAAAGAGCGAGACCACCATCCAGGAGTGTCTCGTGCACTCCACAAACCTGGGGCGAGAGTTGGGGATAGATCCCCGCAGTGGTGGGGAGGGGATCGCTTTTTGATATGGGGTTTTAAACAATAAAATGAGGGTTTTCCGTTCTTTGCGCGCTCACTCCTTCTCACACTCCCCTATTTACCGCCCTCTTTGCTCCCTCGAGAGCGCACTCACGTCAAGCTCACACGGATACACGATGTGCCCCGGGTTTCTCACACATGGCGCGCGTATTTGCAATTTTCTGCCCGGTGTACACACAAAGAAATCACAGTAGACAAAAAAGTCATTTGCATATTCACTATTAGATTTGTACATGAATTCGTTGTTTGCGTTTGAAGTGTAGGACTCGTAAAAAAAACTTGCTTTTAATTGGGATTGTGGGACACCATATGTTTATACAATGCTCGCACATATTGCATTACATTAAAATCCTAACGAATTATGCTAAATTAATTCATTTACATTAAGGACACCACTTGGTGTTAATTACAAATTATGGGAAAAGGAGGTCATAGCATTTACAGCGTTATGAGAATTCTAGCAGTTCTAAAAAATATGATAATTCGGTTAAATTTTCCACTCGAATAGTGTGAAATCTGTGAAACTTCTTGACTTAGAAAATGCAAAGCTTTTCTATTTTAACATCTGATTAATTGCGGAATTATGCACCGACTAAATCCTTATAAAATAAAACTATTGACAAAGTTGTAAAGAAAGATATTTTACGTAAATATCGTAAAAGTAGCTCAATTCCTTATGGCAATTCCATGTAGATAAACTTATGATTGACTATCATTTGGCACGGTATTTGGTTTTTTTGTTTCCTTCGATGAACCCAAAAGAAGGTGCGGTTATAAATCAAATTCAACTTTGAGAGGAATTCCTTTTCTAAATTGTCTAAAATTTTTTGTGCATGAAACATTCTTCAAGATAATCTCATGATTTTTCTCAGTGTATTGAAAGCTCTTTATTCTTACGATTCTTATTATTGCACATAGAGGAATTTTCCCAGAGGTGCAAGAGGGCGTAAGATTGCATGAAAGTACATAAGGTTGGAATACTCTTGGCGCGATTTTCACCTCTGTGAACTGGATATATAGTTGGGTCGCTTAAATGGATATCCTCCTGCCCTTTTACCTCTCATACCAGCATGTGGCATGCTGTTATATATAAAGAGAGGAGCGCGATTTCTGCATGTGGGACTTTCTAAATCATTCAATACATCCAGAAGCGCGTCTCCAAGAGCTAACTGTGAGTTGTGTGGTGCGACAGTGTGCGGTTGTGTTTGCATGAACGACTCTAAGTGGGTGGTCTGCTGGGATGGGGATGGCTGAAGAGGTGTGTGATGCTGGGTTGGGATGTTGAGGCACTGAGAAAGGTGGCTGGAACAGAGCGGGTGTACACTCAAAGTCTCTCTGGAGTTTGTTTGTGGCGATAAGGCAATGGCATTAGAGGAGTTTTTATGCTCCACTGAATTTTGGTCTTTTTCTGCGTTATTTCCACGATATAGCTTTTGCTATATAAGGGTAAAAAAGAGCAGAGATGTTTAAATTCGTTTTCTGAAACCCTCATCCACAAGTTTTTGGCTTTGATGCCTTTGTATCGCATGTACCCAGGATAAAACCACATTCAATAGCATCCTCGGTTGATGGGGTAGCCTCTCAATTTTGTATTGTATTGGCTCTTTTGGGGAGTGGATATCAATTTAATTGGTTCTTTGAGCACAAAAATGGTCCAATATCTCAATTGGCTTTCTGCTATATCCTCGAAATTGTTGGCCAAGAACACTTCTCGCCAATTGTGTGCGATCCAGGATGAAGTGGAAGATATTTGCATACTTATTCATCCCTGGCGGCATAATCTCCATATGGAGTGAGTGGGAGGAGGAAATAAGCTATGAAAGCAACTTGACTAAAAATAAAATATCCGATTTATATAATCATTCATATTCTGGGCACAGAAGAAAAATTGAGTTCCACAAATGGCAAATAACCCCAAAGTTTAAGTCACGTACCGCCGAAGAGACTCTGTGCGCCTGCAGGAGTGAGAATGCGGCGAGTGGAATTGAGATGGGGGAACTAAATAAACGACTCGCGATGAATGTTTTTTCTCTCTACCAAATATAAAAGTATTGTGTATAAAAAGGGGGGCATAACTGAAAAATTGCAAGAACAGACGTGTGGGATTTACTCAGATCACTCAGAGGAAGAGAGAGAGAGATTTCTTTGCTACTTTTGATGTCACTTTGGGGCATAATTGTGCCTGTGAACATTTTGAATATCTCATGAAGCGAATTTTAAGTGATGCAGAAGACCATACAGAATAATGATGATGAGGGCGGTGATAATAATATGGGAGGAAAAATAAAGTGATCACGAGTATTTAGTATCGAAAAGCGCTTTATTATATTATGTATTCTAAATCTTCTCTCCCTTCACCCACTTAGAAGATAAATATAATCCGGAGAAGCACTTGCTGTTACCACGGAGTCTCTCTAAAGCTCAGCTATCTGTCGCTTTTCTCACCCACAAAGCTCAATGGTTACCTCTGCCTTTAAAAGCGGCATCCAAGGTATATATAGAACATATTTTAATTAAAGAGGGACTTTAATGACGCAAACTTTTAGACTTTATTAAAAATTGGATTTTTGATATATACATACAATTATGCATGAGTTGGTGAAAAAGTACTTTGAAAAGTATTTTTTTAACCCTCACTGTCTCTCGATACACCTTTTCTTTAATGATATTCTATAATGAGAAGTCATAAGTTTTGTTGACTTCTAGGGTGGGTTTTCTTTCATAGTGATACAGAAATGTGAGTCATTCAATTTTGAAATGAAAATTATATAGGTAGGTATCTCTATAAGGACTCTACTCTCTCTCCCTCTCATGTATTGCAATAAGCGAATCTCCAACAGTGTTATGCAATTTCCCTACATCTCAAATGCTAAATTAATTTTAATACTAGGAATTCACTTAAAACATTTCAATATTTTAGTATATGAAATTCGTAATTAAGTTCAAAATAGTGTTTAATTTCTAATTTGATATATATGAAACTTGCATTGTGGGAAATTCATATATTGTCTTATTTACAAGAACTCTTTCTATGATGAGCTTTTGCAAGATATGTTTCTTCGAAAACAGCATTTCAAAGAGTTTAACATACATGTGTATAAAAGTAATAAATTTTTGAACATTAAAATAGGGGATTGTGGACTTTTATTATCCTCAAATACAATTTGGGAATTTAAGAGTTAAACATTAAAACCCTTTTACGGTTCATAGCAATTTTATTGTTATTGGAAGGAAGAAAGAATTAATCTTATGGTGGAAGATTTTTTTCTTTCTCAGGTTCTAATCATCTGTATTCACCTCACAACAACCTCAATTACGGTTCTTTATTACAAATAATATTATCTCATATATTTCATATTTCCAAACGTATGTTGTGTATACTATTTTTTTCTTTAAGATGTTACAATTTCACCCTAAATTAGATTTTTTTTTCTACATTAAATTGCTTCAAGTGTGTAAAAGATTTATTTTCCTCCAAATTGATATTTTGCCCTCAAATTGCTTCAAAGAAGAAGTTGGGAGGAAAATATGCCACCTCGTCTCTTTTGAAACCCAGAGAAAACATATTGCTATGCTGAATATGTAAAGAGAGTTGCAGAATGGTGATTTTTGGAAAAGATTATCCCGCGCACCAACTTTCACCCCTTACATATATGCGGGCTTTTTGGGGAGTAACAATGGGGAATTATGAATTTCTCCCCGTAGCACTTTTGCTACATAAGCATCCCCAGTGACATAGGGTTTAATGCTTATCGGATGTGTTGGGGGTGAAGCTGAGGAAAACAGTGTCGGAATGCTCTTTTCAATTCGTTTCCTTCAGGCACTTTTTTTTCGTGTTGTAGCGTGTTGAGAACAACAATATAAGTATATCGCATTTTTCGTGTCAAGATAGACAAGTATGTATACATAGAGAACTTTATATAGGTATAGTCTAATAAATGGTATTATTTATTGAGAATGCTTCGTAGAGTATTAGACGATGATATAGAAAAAGAAACACGAGTATTAATAATTAAACTTACCACAAACAGCTAACAGCCAGAGGGGAAAGATTAATAGTCTGGGTGTGTTCGCGAAATTGCTCCTCATCTTCGTGACCATATGATTCGTGTTTCCGGAGGTATTTTTCACAATTGCCGGCTTAGCGATGGGGGTGATTACCTCACCTTCGGCCTCGCCAACAAAATTGCTGTCTATCTGTCGTCGGCCTATTTTTTCCACCATCTCAGATGACGATGATGAAGAAACTTCTCCAGTTATCATTTTTATTATCAAGTTAAATATTAAATTGTTTTTCCCTCGTTCTGTCTCTCTACGTCTACACTTTTCAGCTGTTTTTAGGTGAGAGTTGAAAGTTGATACTTCGAGCTCTTTTTTTTAACTAATTTACTCCACTGAGTGTCGATTTAATTTAATTTATCGTTAATTTAAGTGGCAATTTTCACTGGGTACAGATGGATATAATATATGCAGTTTATATCCTCGAAGGATACTCTGAGGAATGGTATCATTGTCTCAACTTTTTACATGCGGGGGTTTTAAGTAACTTTTTGTCTATATAACTTTGGCTATTCGCGAGTATTAAAATTCACTCATGCGATATGTTTTTTGCGGGGAAGACACTATCTATTACCGCTTGGGGGAGGCTTTTTACTGGTGCCTTGGGGATCCGAATTCAGTGGGGAGGCCTAATGAATCCGTTGATATTGGATGTTCACTGGGTGGGTGAAATCGATTTGCATTCGGTGGGAAATAGTGCTGGAGATGCAACAAAAATCCACAGATACGTTGCTGCTCTTCCTGCTGATGCCGTTTGAGGTTTCCAGAGGGATGGGTTAAGGGAGATTTTAGGATGAAAATGGCCTTTGTGTGGTTTGATGTGCTTCTGGGATTAATTGCTTTTCCAACTATGTACACATATATAGTAGTATGAAAATTTTCACACACAAAACACACTCACTAATATTTTTTTCATGTACCTTCCACCCTGTTCGAATTCACAAGCATTGGAGATTGATTGGCATTTTCACATGAATGCTACTGATGAAACCACGTATATAGTGTGGAAAGTAGCGAATAATTTCACAGTATACTTCTCATCAACTCGTGAATGAGAAATTCCCGCTTTTGTGACAGAGGAATTAATGTGAAATTCACAATTTTGGCCAATGGTATGAGATGATGAGAATGGGTGAGCCAGTGACAAAAATTAATCCATTGTCCTCTTTTTGATATATTCTTCCCATCACACACCAAGAAGATACTTCTGGCCAATGATGCTGGTGAACACTCTACTGAAGCATGATAGAATGCTAATGGTATGCGTGGAGCGCAGTTCCTTCCGATCCTCTCAACGGTCACTATCAGACTGACGAGAGGGAGAAATCTGTGAGAGAGATTTGAGCTCATGTGGAAAGCTTTTTGGTGGGGGATGTTGGAAAATAGCGATAGAGACAGCCGTATGAGGTGGAAAATGGATAGGAAAATTGAGTGTGAAATGGTGTAAGTCTCTCCTTTGCAGTCATTCACAATATATTCTCGTCTCTTTTCCACTTATGGCCATCGCCTCGTGGTTTAGGCGCGTATGCAAAATGACAAAAGCTCCCCGTGAGATAGAATGGCTGTGTAAACAAGCTTTTGAAAATTGTATTTAAACTTTTAATATACATGTAAAATATATGCATAGTATATAATGGGATGTCCCTGTAGAAATCTGTTGCTCCCTTTCCTACCTACGAAATACCCATGTTTCATGAAAATAGTATTATTCTGTCCCAAATTCTCAATTTAATTACATTTTCTCATTAAAATTCAACACCTAATATATTGCTGAATTATTTTTTGGGATGAGCTCTTTTCAACTATCCAAGCATTCAGCCATGCGGTTGTATGAGGAATAAAATGGAGAATTGCCACAGCAATTGAACCATCTTATTTTGCTGAATTTCATCTAAATCAGCACAATTTAGACGACACAAGTGGCAGAGGGAATTAGGTAGCTTAAAATTTTCAATTTGCACTTGACAATTTTCTCCACTTTCTGTGGTGTGAATGCTAAACTCATTAACAGCGCAGATCAACCTCTAAACTACCAGTATATTAAGCTATGGTAAAGTTGAGTTTATAGTCACTCCTTGGAGTATAGTAACTGACTGGAATGGTAATTTTCTGTTTTAAAATATGGGTAAATTTTTCTAATATAAAATCTTTCTTAAAAAACAGCCAAAAGTTTAAAGCAAGTTTACTAAAGTTCAAGAATTTATATCATAAAATATGAGTTATACATTAATGTTAGCAACTATAGCTATATGTAATGTACGTGTATTTCGTGAGTGAGATAGATTACTTACAGAGAGAACTACACTCAAAGCTCTCTTCAAGTTCAAGCGTTGTTGTTTGGGGAAAATATATGACGATACATGGAAAGTGTTTTCTTGCATTAAATCAAATAAAATAGACATCATTCGGGGGGCATTATGTGACAAACAATACGTGGATACTCTTGAGGGATGGATTTAGGCATTCTCTCAATGACACTGAAAATACACCCAAATGGACCTTTTTCACCGTATCACCAAAAGCCATAATAAAGCCTCCCCCTGCCCCACTATTACGCCAAACACGTGACTCGAATGTTAGGGTGAAAGCTTATGCAGATGATTCTCCCGGAAGGACTATGTCATTCAAATGACTGTGTTCCGGCTAACACCGATTACAAATCCACCCATTCGATGTGATAGACACTTTCTCTTGTTTAAAGTGTTTCACCCTCCCCGCAATGAAATGGGTAAAGTGTGTATCATGTGGCAGTTTTAAAGCAACAAAAGCTCTTTCCCGTCCTATATACGCACGCATGTGATATCACATACAAATACTCTTAGAGGGGAAGAACAATCAATATTAAGTCATTAAAGCTATCAATAAAAGCTTTTAACTTCTACTTCATCCAAAAATCATTCACTGTAAACGATATCTAAAGAGCTTTTCCCATAAAGCTCCTTAAATCATTTCACACGCAAGTGCTTAAGAACTTAATTACATAAGAGGGTTGAAAGCTCGGATTTCAACGATGAAAGCAAGGACTTTCACAGAAAAAGCTCTTGATGAGTAGAAAGCTCAAAGGTGGAGGGGAAGTTATCGTTGGGTTTTCCGTGCGCTTTTGTGGTCGATTGAGAAAAAAGCTTCGTCACCAGGAAATTTTAGTGAATGACAATCGGCGCAGATGGGCAGTGCGCCGATATGAAAAGTACCCAAAAAGCCCCACTGAGTTGTATGTCAAGCCCATATATTGCCACTCACCATACCACCATTTGCTCAATTGCAAAATTTCCATCGTTCAGTTCACGCAATTCCGTCGCTGTGGTACGACACGGAAAAGTTTTCCACTCGGTGTGTGTGTTGTGTAAGTTTTATCATTTTGTCACTTTGGTTTCTTTTTCTATGCCTTTTTCCCAACCCAGAGAAAAAGAGACAAAGTGGTGCTGGGCTGATCACTTAATACAATTATTCACTCGGTGGTGACTCTGTCGCGGCGACAGAGGGAAAATTTTCTCCAGCAAAAGTTTTCTCATAATACATCTCACCTTTTTTCCTGCAGAGACGTGCAAAAAGTGATTTTGACACAATTGTCAGTGGAACCTGGGGCCTGGAGTGAAAAGGGGCGACATTTAAGTGTTGAGAGTCCCAGTGCTCAAGTGCTTTCGTGGCCTTTCCTCCAGGACAACAGCAAGTTTTTCAGAGCTTAAGACAGGACTTGTGGAAAATTTCTCCAAACGCATACTAAAATGGCGTACAAGAGTGGCCAGACGCGATACACGATTGCTGATGATGTTTAGGGGTGAGCTTTTTTTCTCCTTCCTGACACCATTCTTTTCTGCGTCCATGTCCTATTCTCCCTATGACGACCCCCATGGAGGTGGAGGCGCCTGGTGGTACCTACACATTGCTTCACCCAGAGATGCAATAATTGAGACACTGTGTGTATTCTTGTACTCCAAGAGGGAGCACCCATTGAAATGCCACCATGAAGTATCCGTGTTGAAGAGACGGAAGCAGTGGAGGGAGTCATGAAAAGCAGAGATACTTGCTTTTCTGCACATGACGTTGAATTGGCGTACAGAACACAAAAAAGGCTTATATACGCTTCGATGCGAAAAAAGGGTGGGAAATTTCTGAATTTTGTGGGGTGGTTTTCGCTGGCGAAATGAAAAATGCACAAGTCAATTTTTCCGCCTCAATGAAAAATCACTATCATTGAAAATTCCTGTGTGGTTTCCCGTATACGAATTTTTATTTTAACACTGCCGGGGCTACCCCAAAAATGATGCTGAACTGGCGGAGATGAAATTCCACGGGTTGTGTGAGTGATGGGAAAAAAATCTCCATGACGGGAAAGCCTCAAGGGTTTTGCTCTAGTGTGGAGGCGGTGAGGGTGGAAAAGCTCAAAGAATAAGGGGAGGGAGGGAAATAAGAATGAACCACACAGTGGCACGAAAGTCCATTTGAGAAATCGTCAAATGCGTGTTGTGTGTGAGTTTGAAAAGTGCTATTGAGTGGAATTGAGGGGACATGGAAAATTATTATGAAAACATCATAAAATTATATATAATCTCACTCCATCAGAGCTCAATGTACTCAAGATGAACGTATATAAAATTATTGATCCTCACATAAGTGATTCAAGAGAGGCCAAACTATACGGAACTATTCCAAAAATAGTAGAGCAAATTGTATTTAAAGTTTAATCCTTTAATTGTTACTGGGTAACATAGTTTGAGCATAAATTTTGGTAATGTTTTTTTTAATCGTTTATCGCTTATTTTACCCACAATGACAAAATCGATGAAACTGGTAAGAGAAATTTTTATATTTGACTCCTTTGGCCCTCCTATTTCTCTTAAAACAATTTTTTCTGGTTAAAAGTAAAGAATTTTTGAAAAAAGTTTACAAATGTACTTAGTTACCTTTAGATTAGAGGAAAAGCTATTTTGAACTTTGAAGATGCAAAAATCAGAAATTTTTCTTCACAAATTTGTTTATTTTTTGGTAAATTTTTCTGCACATGAAAATTAAATTAATTACTAATGGTAAAAAAGGCTTATAAAAAACAATCATTACAAAATGGGCGATTCTGTCTGACTGATCTAACTCATAAATATATCGCTGTTTCATAATATTTAACAGCCATAATCAGTGGCCTAATAAAATTCTATGTTTTGAAAATTAACCTTTTATGAAAAAACCTTTACTTTAGCGAATTTAGCTAAAGATCTTCTAAATCTAAATCATATATAATACATAACGTATAGGAATTACAAGAGGTTTATGTTCTGAGTAATTATATCGTAGTGTTTTTCTCTCTCTCGATACATTCGTTAGTAAATCTAGGAATAATCAAAAATGTTCTTCATTATTACATTTTGAATTGAACGTGTTTGATAAAAATTTAAAGTGCTCTCACAATTGGGACAGTGGTCTGTAATTTTCCCAAATATTTATTCCTCCATAACACACCCCTTGTTTTATGCTGGACAATTTCCCTGAGTACACTTGAACCTTCTGTATTTACATGCAGTGGTATAAATATCTTCTCATATAGCACTACGCTATGAGAATTCCACCCTCTATTTGTGGATACTTATCACGTCTTCGGATTAAGCAGTGTTGAACGAAAATTGCAAATGTTCTAACTCTCGTGTATACCTAAGTAAAACAAGTTTACACTTGGAGTAGCTGGGATTCGGTGGGCCACCTCGGGAGGTAATGCAATTTGCTTTTCATCTGAAAATCGATGTCACTGGGGGTTATGTCGAGACGCGTCTTTAAAAAAAATTTATCTAAATCGGTCCATAAA
>CAKKOB020000077.1:65546-102280 GCA_918844115.2 Phlebotomus perniciosus
GGCGTTCATTGGGAAATTCCATGGAAAAACCAGCCCAACCATGCATCTAAACATGAAATCTTATGCTTATGAGGCGAGGGTACATACGATAAAAGATACTTGAAAACCCAGGGCTTCGTCAAACGGGGTTGATATCGGTATTATTGTTGGCACCCGGAAGGGGTCCAACAATAATTATTAAAGAATTGGCTCTTTTCCCGGAGCCATTCACTCGCGTACGTGTCCTCGTGTCCGTGTCCTACAGAAGACTGAACAACTCTCCTCTCCATGCGCGCCGCCTTGCGGCATATTTTTCACCGCCACCCGACCATTTGAAGCTCAACGGTCGAGCTCACGTGGCGGGTTTTCCGTTAACCCCAAGTTAACGACAACAAATGTGTAAATTTTTACACCGCCGTTCTATTTTAGTCTTTTCAATTAGATAGAACACCTCAAAGCATGCATTACTGTGGAAAATTGAATAATGTGCCAAATGCACGTGTTCCATTCCGATAATATAAAGCTGAAATTGAATTTGTTGTGCATCAAAGGAAATGGTGTAAAGTACCTACATACGTTTCAATGTGGTAGGTATATGAGCGTGAAGAAAAAATTGTCTATAATAGACATTTTGAACATACGTATTCTATTACAGCATGTATTTCAGTCACATAGCTATTTTATGTATTTAAATGAAGTCAGTGCGTTTCTCCTTTAAAGTAATTTCTCTTCTGTGCTTTCACCGTCTCTCAGTACCAACACGTTGACGATATTAGATTTAGGTCGCGAAGATGAAGCATTTAGCTGCACAACCTTCATCTAATTTACTTTCATTACCTATAATAAAACTAATCCGGGTAAATCGCTCCATGGGACGTATTTTAAAGTGTCTTTAGAAGGAGAGATAAATTGTCGAAGTCGACACTCGTCAGATAATGATGATATGTTGGGCAATTTCGTCATTTTATTGTGGTTTGAGAAACAATATGAGGAGTAGCAATTTCAGATATTCGAATTGTGAAAGAAAAGTATGTTAGATATCGTTAAAGTAAAATTGGAAATTCGTGAACAAAATTTCAGATAACATGTCTCTAAAAAGCGCTTCCGACACTGAAAATTGAGTGGCAATAATGCTTAAAATTTAAATTGCATTTATCTATTATTTGGACGAAGAAAAAACAATCTCGTTATTTTTATCTCCCTTTTATTGTAATCTAGCAACTCATTTTATAATATCTTTTTGTTAAACTTCTATAAGTTCCCAATTGTCAGAAAACTCTTCTCCGTGCGACTTCTGTGTCAGAAACTTACATTCTTTTCATAAAAACTTTATAAATTACATAAGAATACATAGAATTTCCGGTTGAGTGTTCCATCATGATGATGGAAGTAGAGTGTGACCGTGGATGCAATTTATATGCGTCTTTTCGTCCTCTGCAGAACCCTTTCGCCATCTGCATCGAGTGCAGCCAGTCAGGAGACCCTGAACCAGAGCATGGGTCCCTCCTCCAGGACTAGTTCGTTGGCTAGGCCGCAATCACCATCCCCGTCTGTCGTTAGCGAGCGAAACGAAGCGGATATTGCTGTGAGTATCACTTTACCTTCTTACATTCGTTCTCCTTATATTTCTCATCGTCTCAGTCAGTTAAGTTTTCTTGGACATCCACTCAGTCATCACAACTATGACGCCCTTAAATATTTAATTATTTCAACTCCTTCACTTCACAACTCATGTTGATAGTTGTTGGTGTTGGCTGAAGAATTCATATTACATGAAGGGGGGTGGTTGCTTCAGAATGCATACTTCTATCACTCATCACAATACCTATGCATGATATAGGTACTTCGGAATTTCTTCTCATGACAAAATGCACTGAAATATTCAGGGGGTGTTCAGGTTGAAAAATTTAAGTCTCTTCCAATTAAGATATTGATTGCTGCAAGTAATATTGCATAGTTTATAAACCACTTAATGTTATTAGACATTGTAACTAGTGATTTACTTAGATAACCCACAATTATGAAATAACTATATGATGGAAGCACGAAAGAATGTAGGAAAATATCCTTATCATAACCTTGCAAAGAGTGAGAAGACAAGAATCAATTTTTTCTTTCTGCCTAAACTTGTTGGGAAGTTGGGCAAATTAAGATCTTTTCAGTTACTTTTCGCCAAACAATCATCTCTACGTAGTCTCTGTAGTTCAAAGTTTTACTGACAGGTAAAAGATTTCTATCGTGAATATCCGTGCCGAAAAGAACAAGTTGGGGAGTATCAATTGACATAATAAATGAAATTGATACGGAAGAAACGGTTCAATCTCCGTGAACTTGACTATAAACGCTATAAACAGAATATATATACAGAACTTGAACATCCCCTATTTACCCCAGATAGATATGTATAACAATGTGCTCGAAAAATGTATTTACCGTGTTCCATAGCTCCTCAATGTCTGGTCAAGTTTTTTCCCTCGTCACTCGGATGTGCACGTGAAAAAAGATTAAAAATGTGTTTTGAAAAATACTTGGACACTCTCCTTGTTTGTCGAACGGCACCAACAGAAAGTATGATATTGTAAACAACTTATCTGGCCATTTCTGTAAATAATCATTAAATGGGAAAGTGATGTGGAACAGCGGGTGCAATGGGGTATATGGATAAATCACAGAAATATATGCGGTTTTATCGTGCGATTAAAGTGTATTGATTTCGTTGCATGCGATGGAAAATTGATTTAATTTCATTTCATGCACAAATATATTTAGATTAATCTCCTATAGGTATATGGCGCACGTTGTTTTTTTCCACATTTGCCACATTAATCCTACATTGAAAGGGCGGGTGCTCTTGCAAATTTGAATTGGAAAATGCGAGAATATGTGGCACAGAACAGGTGACACTGTGGGCAAATAAAGAAGGGTGGTGCCTTTTTTCACTCTCTCTCTCTATTGTGCTGCCCATCCTATTTTTAATGGCAACCCACCCTTCCCCCAGTTTGCCGGTAAATGATGATGTAATGTGCGACCGTGGCGCAGTGCTAAGCTGGAAAATTTTGAATGTTGAAACATTGGTGTTGCGTTGTCACTTCGCCAACAACGTATAAACTGATTAAAAGTTTCACAGAGACAGCAAAGGACCTATATAAATTCCATTCTACATGCCGTTATAATGCTATTCGCTTGTAACTCTGTGGGACTATGGAGTGGCAAATACAAACACCCAAATAAACAAAAACTGTATAGGAAAATTAGCTGCAGACTCACTGGTATAGAGAAAGTTCTATCTGATGGCATATGATGTACATATGTAATCCGAGTCATTTCGCCACTATACACGCGGTGGGGGCGCCTGGTCGTTTGTGAATTATTAACGTTTTGTGGTGGATTGAAGATGAACGAGTCAGAGGGGGAAGCCTTTTTGGACAAATTGAATTATTTCAATCGATATTCAGGGAATTTGAATGTGTTATTTTGCGGTATTTTGCCAGGGTGAAGCGGGGAAATGGAGTTAGTGGTGAAATTTGCATATTTGCAAGTTGGAGCAACATCATCAATCTACTTTACTATACTCTCCCATGCGTAAACCTTAAACTCGATTTCAGTGACTGTGTACCACTTCATTCTTTTGCTTAGTGATTCAACAGAAGTCACAACTATTGCAAAATAATATAGTGGCTTGTGATTAATGAGACGCTATATTGTGGATTTATCCACTATAAATAGAGATGAATTCGCTATATGAGAAATTTAATTATAATTCTTTCATAAAATTGCATGATATGAATCTTCATTGTGGCTAAGAAGAGAATTTCAAGGGTGATGGCATACGGCAGCAGTTTTAGAGCGGGAATTTCCTAATCCTTGCTTATTTTTTCAACTGATCTAATTGCTTAATAATAGTATTTTTCATAACGATTCTCTTCTGTTATACTGAAGAGTTTTTAAAAAAGGATTTTCCAGATAATTCAATATATAATATGGGAAATAACGTTCAGTTGAATAAAAAGCTTTAAAGCAGATGTTCAAAAAGCTCTTGAACAAGTTCTGAAAGAGCATTTGATTCGACTGAATGAGATTTTCTGATCTTGTATTGAGTTTTTCCGGGAAATTCTTTTTGAACATTCTCCAGAGACATGTTTTCATTGGAAAATACGCTTAATAAACTTTCAACTGCGCCAACAGAATTTCCGCCGTATGCCAGCACCTTTATCTTAGAGAGGGAGAAAATTCTCTTACAAGCTCTTTCTTAATATCCTTAACAGGAACGCCATGAACGCGAGGAGGAGGAAAGAAAGCGACGTATTCAACTGTACGTGTTCGTGTCACGGTGTATTGCATATCCCTTCAATGCGAAACAACCGACAGATATGACAAGGCGCCAGATAAAGATCACGAAGCATCAATTGGAGACAATAACTACGCGCTTTGTATCATTTATGAAGGGTGAGACGCAAATTATGGCTGATGAGGCATTCCAGAATGCTGTACAAAGTTACCACGATGTCTTCTTAAAGTCGGAACGTGTTGTTAAGATGGTGCAATCGGGTGCATGTTCGCAGCATGATTTTCGCGAGGTGTTTCGAAATAATATCGAGAAGCGTGTTCGATCACTGCCGGAAATTGATGGTTTGAGCAAGGAGACGGTTCTGACATCGTGGATGGCAAAATTCGATTGTATCCTGAAGGGGACCGGCGATGAAGACACGAAACGTCCCAATAGAATGCAACAACCGCTCAATAGTGAATTGATCCTGTCCAAGGAGCAGCTCTATGACATGTTTCAGCAGATTCTTGGAGTGAAAAAGTTCGAACATCAAATCCTCTTTAATGCACTTATGGTGAGTTACAGAAACATGATGGATTGAGAATTGTTGGATGTGAAAAGCAATTGCTATAAATCTCTCACTTCTTCGTGCCTCCTTTTTTTGCCACCACCCCACAACCCGCCCATCCATTTCTTTTTCCTATTGAAAAAGAAGTAAACGGAAGTGAGATACACAATATGTATTCTCATCTCGTTTTTTTTCTGCTCCCAACCCACCTTCACCTCTTGTAAGGTTAAACTTTTATATTCACCCCCAGTGAAACTTATTTGCTATGAAAGTTCCATGGGACTATAGAAAGACTTTTACCATGGAAAAGGTTTTTTTTCCCTCTCCCTCCTTCAAGCTCACCATATGTGTGCTTATCTGTGAAAACTCACAAACTATTTCCGAGCCACCGGGTAGAAATTTCATATGCTCGGAACTATTATATTGGAAGAGAATATACCTTCTTGCGATATTTCCAAC
Organism: Phlebotomus perniciosus; assembly: GCA_918844115.2. Lineage (NCBI taxonomy): Eukaryota > Metazoa > Arthropoda > Insecta > Diptera > Psychodidae > Phlebotomus > Phlebotomus perniciosus. The sequence goes on from CAKKOB020000077.1 coordinate 70,820, forward strand.
ACACAGCGGCAACAAAATTGCGCTAAATGACGTGATTTATGAATAATTCAGCATCTAAATTGGCATTTGGGAATTTAGTGGATGTAATTGATGTTTTCAATTTCAACTTCTCGAACACTATATTTGACTTTTAGTTTATTGGTAGACAAAAAATTCCCATCAAGCCCCCATGCTCGATAGTTTTCCGTTGTCACATGAATTACTAAGTGACATTGAAATTTTATGGAGTTGCACTATTTTAAGGGAAACTCAGTGCATAAAAGTCAGTATCACGTCATAATGATCGGATTGGAGGAAAGTTAAGGAAGAAATTGTTATTGCAAGAACAGCAAGAAGTTTATCTTTACTTGGATTGCAAGTTAAATTTTCTCATAAATGTCTTTTTTTTTGCAAAATTACTTTATCTTTTAGAGAAAGTATTTTTATTATTTCACCAACATTTGTCTGTTAGATGAATTGTTTCCAAATGAACAAGTTTTACGTTCAAAAGAGAACTCCTGTTCATTAATTTATCATTTCAGTCTCACAAATCACATAAATGATGTTTCATTCAACAAAATTTGCTGCTCTCACATAAAGTTATATATTTCTGCAATTCATAATACACTTATGTGGCTTGATGTGTAAATGGAAATGCGCTGAAAATTAAACTTACAACACTATAAAATTACTTTCCCATTGTTATGCAGCTTATTAACAGTTTACCTGGTTTTCGTTAATTGATGCTAAATTTTCCATGTGATTTTTAAGTAAAACACGTAAAACATAATGAAAATTTTTTGCTCGTAGTACAGCATTTTCCTCAGTATAATTCATTCAACTTCCTGTGAGATTGTGATGGTGAATTGAGTGAAACACTGTCGCTTCAATTCACTGCAAGAGGCGGATTAGCAATTTATGCCTCCTTGGAGTAAGGGAATTATGCTGAGAGGATATATATCTCTTGCATAACTTGATATTAATTTTCCTTCCCGCAATTCCATAGAACATCGTAAAAGCATTTCCATCATGCTGTGATATTTTGCTCTGCTTGACCTTTTCGTTACAAAATTTCCGCACTGATAAATGGCCAATTTCCTATTGTTAATATAGTGTGAAGTGGCCAGTAAAAATGACACCAATAAATTCTTTCGTAACATAATCTGTTATAGCTGAGATTTTACTTTATTCCAAGCCAGTAGATTGAAATATAATAGGTCGATGTGTTTGACTCGTACACAATATTGATTAATTTTTACTCCCAACATCATACTTCCTCATCCTGATGATTTCGGTCACTGGCGGGAGCCAGTAAAGAGTTTGTGATTTAAGTCTCTGACAATGGCATCGGCATTGCTCCCATTTCTTGTGCCAAAATTCCACCGAAGAATGAGAAAACGGCGGGGGGTTTAAAGAGAGAACCTTAGGAAAGGAGTTGTTTTAAACGAGAGTATATTGTAGAGAGTGGGATGTAATGTTCACAGTGGGTGAGGTCACAGTGGGTGGGTGGACGGTTGACAAATCCACAATCCATATTAGAGAAACTTGTCCTCCTTTACCCTCAGCACGGTGTTTATGCGGGAGGCATTAACGGTGGTTTTATGTTATTGCTCCAGCTCGCTTGGATGCCTCGCGAGTAATTCCATATAACAGTCGATCGATTTCTCCGCTCTCGTGCTATAATCTCCTGACCACAAATGAATTTGAGAACCGCGTCCAGAACGGGGAAGACGAAAAAATCCCCACTAAATTCCATCTTGTATATGTGGGATGTGTTTTGTCGTTTTTGCAGTTGGACTCGGCGGATGAACAGGCGGCAGCTATAAGACGAGAACTTGATGGGCGGATGCAGCGTGTATCCGAGATGGAGCGTAATCGGAAGTTGATGCCAAAGTTTGTGCTGAAAGAGATGGAATCACTGTACATCGAAGAGTTGAAATCATCGATAAATCTGCTGATGGCCAATCTCGAGTCATTGCCGGTGTCAAAGGGCTCCATGGACTCTAAATATGGTCTACAGAAGTTGAAGCGCTACAATCACAGGTAATGATGAAATTGATATATCACATGGAATGAACATACAATTTATCAACAACTTTTCGTATTTGGCCATGCCTTTTTTGCCATACTCTTGTGTTCTCTGCTATTAATTGAACCACATATACAATAACGTATATGACAAATCATCATCTGCATTTTTGCCCAACACACATTATTTTGTTGTGGGATAACTGCAATTTCGTGACGTACACATCTAGAAAAATGATACTCAGGTCACAGGGATCCCTGGCAAAATTGGAGGGCGACTCAGCTGATGGGGACACACAGCTAACGAAGATGGATGTGGTGCTGACGTTTCAACTGGAAGTTGTCGTTATGGAGGTGAAGGGACTCAAGTCCTTGGCGCCAAATCGAATTGTCTACTGCACAATGGAGGTGGAGAGTGAGAAATTGCAGACGGACCAGGCGGAAGCGTCCAAGCCCATGTGAGCACATATTTCATAATGCTTCAACTCATAAAAATGCTCTATTCTTTATTTCTTCTTCCTTTCTTAGCAAAAATGTGTGTGTATATATATCTTAATTCTCCCTTGTCTCTCGATACTTGAGTGTAATATGCTTTGAGTATCTCTTCCCAAAAAGCTCCACTCTCTATCTCTTCTAAGACTTCTCGTCTAATATAGAGATCTATATATTTTCCTGGAAACTTTCTCTCTTCTCTTTTCCCTTTTATTACATGTGCCAGAGTGATTATTAATGTGTGTAATGTAATTTTTTTGCGAAATCACTTAATCTGACATGGAAATTGTGATATGATATGTTGCTGCTATGGGCATATCAATAGGTGGGACACGCAGGGTGACTTCTCCACAACTTACCCCCTGCCAGCCGTGAAAGTGAAGCTGTACACGGAGAATCCGGGAATGTTGGCGCTGGAGGACAAGGAACTAGGTAAAGTAATCATGAGGCCTACACCACTCTCGTCCAAGTCACCGGAATGGCATCGGATGACTGTGCCGAAAAATCTGCCCGACCAGGATTTGCGTATCAAAATAGCATGTCGTATGGATAAACCACTCAATATGAAACACTGTGGGTGAGTCGCAAATTTTTCTTTCTCTCTCTCTTTCCCCCTCTTCATCCCTTAATAAACCATTCTCGTGGCTCGATCTTTGGGTTTCTCCTTTCTCGCATGATGTCCATACCACAATACCCACATCCTCCACAATATTCGTCCTCGTGCGTCAACGCAGAGTTGAATGGCGAAGTCACAGTGAGAGAGAGGGCTATTTGAGCACGTTGACTATTTACGACATGGTCAATGTTAGAGATGATAAATTTCATGAGATACAGAACGGTGGTCTGTTTCTGTTTCTTTTGCAATTTATGGAAATGCAATGAATACTTTTTCTTTCACGCTTGACAAAAGACAGTAAAATGAATAGACATGGAGCCATCAAGTCTATCCATATCTTTTTTACAAGTATTGCCTGGGAAAATATAATTCTCGTGAAATATTCTCCTTTTGTTCTTCGTGGAGCCAATATGTTTTGTCTTGTCCCTTTTAGATGGGAGAGTTATATATAGGGAAATTTTCACCTAACTTTGGCTCTTCTTGGAAATATTTTGTGTAAGTTTCTCGAAGAACTTGCAGTGCATTTTCAAAGTTTAGAAAGCTTTGTTTTAAAATAAGTTCAACTGCAAATTGGAAGTGTCCCCTTGGGTGTTGCTCTTTGGTTGCTTTCATATGATAAAATTTTCAGTTCTGTTTGGCCATGTATGACAACAGCATATTCTGCAATTAACTATGTCTAGCCGTATCTCATGGTTAAAAGAACTACAGGTGTGCTTAAGAGCTATCTATTATGCGAGAGTATCCTATGAGGATCGCAATCTTTTGAGCTTGTCGTGCCTCGTAGATTTATGGATTTTTTTTTAATTTCTCCAGAACTCCAAAAAATACTACCTATTGGTAAAACAATTTCTAAAAGATATTTTTTTAAAAAAAGCAAGTCGTCATGAGAAGATCTTTAACAACTTTAACAAAACTACCACAACTCCAAGAAAGAGCAATTATTATATAAGATTTTATAATGTTATTTGAAAGCGTTTTCCAGTCACTTTTGCTCTCCTTCTGAGGATTAAAAGATATCTTCATGCGAAATAATACACCACTAGTTCCTTCCACCGTGATATTCTAATTCCTAATGTTTTCCCACTTGAAATGAGAAACAACTGACATGAGAGAAAACATTTTGGTAGCATTCATAAAAGATTAGTTGTTGCATTCATATGCTGTAGAATAAACCAAAGGGGTATTAAAAAATTAATTAAAACTACTCTAAACTAAAATATAAAGACAAACCATATATTATATGTACAGTACTATATATCAGAAAGTAACATTTTCCAGATTATGTGCACTCTGTTATAAAATTTAAGAGCTTCTTCGTGTATTTCCTGAGAGCTTTCTAAAGGTACATTGGCTCAATGAAATGAATGGAATTAGTCATCCACAGCCCAGACTCTTGAATTAAACATGAGACATTCACCATCGTGAACTTGATTTTTTTTTAGTATTTTAGTAACTTTTTTTATGAGAGTGTGATATCAGATTTTTATCTCCTCTCTGTGATAAAAATCAACTCTGCGACTTGACTCCACTTATATCGCTCAATATCTCCCTAGAATCGTGCCGGTTATCCTACCCGGTAATAGTGTTTGTACAGCAGCAACGACATTAGACTCATAAAGTGGACAATCTCCATTCAATTCGTGTCTATTTTTGTACATTAACATTATCAAGTGTGATATGGCCATTTTGAGTGGAGGGGAATATTTTTTTCCCTGGCTATATCAAATTCCCAGCGAACTCGATAGTCGGATGAAAGTGTTGAAAATGACGATGGGGGGATAAAATGTTATGATTTAAATTTGATCCCTCTTTCACGTATTTTGCACGCGTGTGCCATCACAAATGGCAATACACTTGAGGCAGAAAATTGTGGTGACAAAAGCAATTCTGGGGATGCCATTCGATAGTGTTTGTGATAATATTTGCGTTCCAGACACTTTACCATTAATGCTATTTGAGTGTTTTGCCGATCATTTGAAAGGCCCTCTCTCTCTCTCTCTCCGCCCTAATGGGGGGGATAACGAAATGTCGGCACCTTGGCTCACGTTTCGCATCACCTTTTAGGAAAAGGGATTGCAACGACTCATTGTGGGTGGAATACCTAGGCTGAAAGGGCGAAACTCATTATATGCATACAGTTGAAAATCGATGGCTCTTTGCTCTTTAAGCTCAAAATTAGAATTTGGAACTGTTTTACGTGGCTTTTTGCTCATGATGACGTCTAATTCTGTTGGGGAGAATCAAATTGAGAGATACATTTTCTTTCGCGCGCGCGGGAGATAATGTGTGGGTAAAATGTGGGTGGATATTGGCGTTGGAGTGACATGGTATGTCGATGAGCGACAGTTGGCGATCTCGCTCCACTGATGCAGATTGATATGCAAATTTGTCCTCCTGTATGGCAGTAGAAATAGAGACGCAATCACATGAGCGACTAGCGCAAAAAGTGCCAATTTCACCGTTAAAGATTTATCGCGAAAATTGACGATGGTCCCTAACTAATTTATATGCGTCGTATATTTTCCACTTTATCACTTTTAATATCGCGACTGGGTGGGATATTTCTGTGAGTGTGTCAACAGTGTCGAGTCACTGCCATCGTTTTCTGCCCACCCCCCTCCCAAACCTCTTCCCGCATCGGTGGAGCGCTGGCTGACACGATATAGAATGGGGGGATGACCGTTTTTCTCCTGGCCCAATGGGTTGCCACTGAGCCACACTCGAGTGTGGGATCAATTAATTTATTTAATACCCTCATCCTTGTCCCTCGCCTCTACCCTTACGCGTCCCGTCGTATCAACGAGAGTAATTATGTTATTAGTGAGTCCATTGTGATGTCCAGACTAACAATGCGCTTTTGGCAATTTTCCCCTCCCTTCCCTCGAGTCCCTTCATTCTTTTTTTAACCATTTGACTCCTGCCTCGTGACGAGAGAGCATTTAACCGGTAAAAGACTTTAATGCAACACCATTTCAAAATTTTCATCATGGGACTTTTCATCCCATTCACATGCTATATTTCACCCGTGTTCGGTGAAAAGTTCTCAGTGAAAATTCCTTTCAAATATGAATAAATTTTCATGTGATTTTCATTAAAGACATGTTGAATTTTAATATTGCAGATTACAGGCGGTTTAATCATGAATATATCGAAGAAAACAATTTTTATATTATACAGTAGTTTCTTTTTCACCTTCTTTAAATTTTTTATTAAACTCTTTTTCACAACAATATATTCTTGGCTTTTGCATAATAGAGATCAGCTTGCTTTACATCGCCACGATATATAAGTATACAATATAGAGAGATTTTTCGTTACTCTTATAAGCTCACACAGTTTAAAATAAGAGAAGAAAATATATTATTTTCTTTTCTTAAATTTATGTGAATAGCTTTTTCTTTTTCTTAACACTGTAGCATGGAGAGAATCTTCTATTTTCTGCCACTTTACACTTTTTCTTTTTTTTTTTATCAAAGTGATGTGAGTGAGTAAAAGGACAGCAGGAGTCAATGAGTTAAATTAAAACCAATTGGCATGGGTCACAGTGCAAATTGTTGGCTCATGATCAAATTTCCCCAGAAATTAAGTCATGTCACGACATTCAGAGGAAAATAATTCGTAAAATAAATAGCAATGCTTAGATTTATCTTATTTAGTTAATTGATTCATCAGATCCTTCTCCGAAACCTTATCGTTTCACTGTCTTATTTTGAAAACCAGCAGAATTAATTTTATACATCTTCCAAACTTTAACAATCTTTTTTGCTTTTCTTTTGAAATTAAAACTAAGTAAAACCTGGCAATATGAGTCTGGAAATGTTTGTAAATTTAAATCGAAACTTTTCCTTGTTCTTCTCTGGCTAAAAATACGAACACAAAACATCTTATTTTGTACCCTGGCAAGTTAACTTCCAACTTTATTAGGGATTTACACTCAAAAATAGCCTCCATGGTAAACTCATGGGGAAAGTTGAAAACACTTTCTCCACACATGAGGAATCCCTTAAAGTCGGAAAGGAGAGAAGAGATATAAGATCATACAGAGCGGTAAAATCTCGGTAGAGAACTTTTCAATGCTATTATGTATGATAATAAAGTTTTGTGGGAAATCTTTAGCCGGTTTTAGAGTTTTGCTCATTACGCATTACTTTCCTCTGCGGAGATAGGAATTATTTGGTGAATTGGCGCATTTTCATGACTAATTGTTGTCCAATTGTGTGGGCTTTGCAGCCATTTGTTTGCAATCGGTAAGTCTGTGTGGAAGAAGTGGAAGAAGCGCTACTTCGTGCTGGTGCAAGTCTCCCAGTATACGTTTGCCATGTGCAGCTACAAGGAGAAGAAGTCGGAGCCGTCCGAGATGATGCAACTGGATGCCTACACGGTGGATTATATTGAGGCGGCAAGTGGTGAGTTGAGTTGATTGATAACATGCTAATAGATATCCGTGCTACACACGTAATTCAGCCCGATCGGTTGCAGCGAATCTGATGGTGGGTGTGGACCTGGAGGGTGGCAGGTACTTTTTCAATGCCGTGCGCGAAGGTGACAGCATCCTGTTTGCATGTGACGATGAGAATGAGTGCAGTCTGTGGGTGATGGCCATGTACCGGGCCACCGGGCAGTCGCACAAGCCCACGCCGCCAATGACGCAGGACAAGAACTCGACGATCTCGAAGCTCCAGGGGGACGCCGACAAGGCGCGAAAGCACGGCATGGAGGACTTCATAAGCGCCGATCCATGCACATTCGATCATCACAATCTGTTTACGTTGCTCCAGAATTTGACGCTAGACTTCAGGCTCAACGATGCGTATGCGTCACTGGGATGGTTCAGTCCAGGCCAAGTGTTCGTCTTGGATGAATACTGTGCTCGGTATGGGGTGCGCGGTTGCTATCGGCACCTGTGCTACCTCTCCGATTTACTGGACCGGGCCGAACGGAATATGATGATCGATCCCACCCTCATTCACTACTCATTTGCCTTCTGTGCCAGTCACGTGCACGGGAATCGACCCGACGGCGTGGGTAGCATCACTCACGTGGAGAAGGAGAAATTCCAGGAGATTAAGGAGCGCCTTCGCGTGCTACTGGAGTATCAGATCACGAATTTCCGGTTCTGCTTTCCATTTGGGCGGCCGGAGGGTGCCTTGAAGGCGACGCTCTCACTCTTGGAGCGCGTCCTCATGAAGGACATTGTGACACCGGTGCCGCCCGAGGAGGTGCGAGCGATGATCAAGAAGAGTCTCGAGACGGCGGCTCTCGTCAACTATACGCGTCTCTCCAATGAGGCTAAAATTGAAGGTAAACCAATAATCAATCGCATTACTTGGCTTTAAAACCCCTACTATCTCTCTTCTCCCTTTTAGTCAATAATAATATTATACCTACCCCTTTCCGATTCACTGTGGCTTTGATGTCCTGTGATTATATTGACTGTGTCATGCATAAGTGGATGCACCGGATATTGTAAAGTAACTTTACTTTCCACTTCCTCTTTGATTTTCTCCTCTCTGTCTCTATACCCATCAGGATTGCCAAGTTTCTTCTCAAAGGGATGACTAATAGAAGGGTCTGTAATTAGCGCGGTGTTTTAAATCCTTGTGATTTTGAGAATTTTAATTATCTAATTTTCACCTGAATTAGTGACTGTTGATTAAATTTAATTAACTGAATGAAAACCAATAATGCGAATAACTTCTTGAAATGTACACAGATAAATTGTCCTTAGAGATATTTTCCTATTCTGCACAAGAAATCCCCAAAACTCCACATTTCTAATATTATTTCTGAGAAGAAAATTTAATATCAACAAGAAATGAATCACTTTCAGAACTATACTTTTGCCATCTGTTGTTTTATCTCAAAATACACAAAACCATTTGACTTGGAATTTTCTATTGCTCAATAGAGAATTTTCCGAATCACCTGAGTCGAAAGTTTCATGTGGCTTCATCCCGGCAATTTCAGAATAATTGAACTACAATTTTCTGCAAGAAGTTTTGAGATGAAGCGAGTGAAAATTCGTGATTGTCATGATTTCTAAAAGAAGTCAAAAAGTTTGGTGATGTCTGTCCAGGAGCAGGGAAGATCTCTGATTAGAACAATGCTTCGGACACTCCATAGGGGGATATCAAGATAGTCTGTGTGACATTTTGGAAATATCTCGTTACCATTAATTGATAATGAAATTTAAATTTAATAGTCTGATAAAGTTTATTGTGGCGTTAATGGATAAGAAATATTCAGGAAGTTCAGGAATAAAATATATTTTTACCTTCTTTTATTAGCAAGTCAACCAGCCATAAATATGAGATAGCAAAATATAGAATTAAAAGTTTCTGACACATTTTCTCTTGTCTACATATACCCCTTTAACAAAAGATTTCCCTATTACAATACATAGTTTTCCATGGGAAGTTTTCAATTGTATACAAACCCTCTTTATAAAGCACTTTTCTTCCATTTCAATTGTAGAATTTCCATATATGATGAAAATTGTTGATTGACTTGTTGATGAAAATTGGATCAAGGACTTTTGTCTGTTCATGACTTTTAAATATTATGTGGGTAACCCAATGCAAATTGTTGATTGGCAGCGTTGGAGTTGATAAAAAGCAACTTGGCGATCCTGATAAATCTATTGTCTGGTTTCATTTGCATTTCTCGTGCGTGCTAAATGTACATAGTTTGATGGTCGTTAATGGTTGTAGGCTGTACCGTATTATTTGTCCAATATATAGGTGTATGTATATGATTCAATTAGAAGCAACATATTATCGTATCTGTGTGGGATGACCATGTGTGTTGGGGGCTCAATGGACACCTCTTGTGATACCTGAGTGGGAGACAGGCGATGGAGGTGGGATTCGTTTGAATGAGATTGGAGGTGGCGGAAGTTACTGTTCCCACTGAGTAGTATAAATAAAAGTGTATTGACATGGGATGGAACATCATACAAGTTATACAATGTGGGTGGGGGGATGGCAGGGACTTGAAAAGCCATAGTGAGACATCATGGAGAGTGTCAGTGGCTTCTCTCTGTATACTCATAATAGGAGGGAACTGCATTCAATTGCGGCTGCAATGTGTATTGATTGGACAGAAATAGATAGAAATTGGATGAGTGGAGTTTTGAAATCCAACTGACTCCTCAAGTACACCCCCCTGCGCGTCTCACCTTTCTCACAGCAGAATCACATTTATGTATAATGTCCTCCACCTCCTGGCACATCTGAATATAACATGTATAAACACACCTGCATCATATTATACAGTTTTTTGATGCATTTTTAAGAAGGCCAACCATACCAAACTATAAACACATTTGTAGGCACGACAGAACAGACTGGGGTTATCACGGACACTGGTATAGTATAGCGTGATTAATATGTATTATTCTCTATATTATTGCCTCAAGCTATATTGATTTTGCACGAATCTTATTATTTAATGATTAACTTTTCTATCGGCTTTCTCTATCTCTTTGCAATCACTGCAAGTGGATTATATAGGTTTTCTTACGTCCGAAGACTTGTTTTTTTTTAAAGAATAATAATCTTTTGCCGTAAATTGTAAATTTCTTGTACATAAGAGAAATGCTTCTTAAGTGATATAAGATCAGTGATTATTCACTGGAATGTTGAGAAGATTAAGCATTTTGTTGGCTTTGTAGTTATGTATAATTAAGAAGTAATATTTGCTAAAATATTTATACTTCTCAATTGGATATTTCATCAAAATTTTCCACTCTCTTTCCTCCCTCCCGAAAAACACCACCCCCTATATTTGTAGATGATTTACGCGGCGAAGTGATTGTCCCACCAGCGAAGAAACTGGAGGATTTAATTCATTTAGCTGAGTTGTGTGTGGATCTTCTGCAGCAAAATGAGGAGCACTACGCCGAGGTGAGTCTGCATCATATTTATCTTAATTCAATATAAAACATGATTAATTAACAAATTAGCGATAAAGTCACAGAATTATCTTCACCGACCCTGTCTTTCCAATGGCCATGTCACACAGCAATAAATCACATTTTGGTATATACAAACAATATTATATAACGTTAAAATTTTCAGTGACATTGAAACAGGGGGTTTGTTGGGGGGAAAATGGGGAGAATTTTTTCTGTGTAAATTCTCCTCGTCACAAGATTTATTCATTCTTCGACTATAGAAAGGATGAAAGACTATATAAGAAATTTAGCAACGAAAATTCATGTGAAAGAAATAAATAATAAATTTGTGGGAAAATGCATTTTGCAAGTGCATAGAAGCTTGGAATAAATCTTGCCATTTTTGCATACATAATGAACAAAATAAATTTCTGAGTGAATAAAGTTGTTAAATATTTATAGGGGGAGACAATAAAAACGTGAAATGACTAAGAACAGAAAAAAGAGCACATCGCATATTTATGCAATATAAATTACATATATACCTAACTAATACTTCCTGAGGCATTATTATTTCCTAAAATCAATGATCAATTTCAGTGTTGTCTGCATGCTGTATGTGAAGAATTTTCCTAACAGAAAATGATGGTGTTTGAATGACAAAACATTCCTTTCTCATTTTTATTTCTCTCCTACCCTCCGTTATGCATTATTCTTCCTATATACCTACTGGATACATTTCCTCTGATATGTCTCCATTACTCTCTCACACCAATGTTTCATCTCCGTGATTTGTGTATCGTATGGATCGCTAGAGGAAATGATGTCTCTCCCTCTTGCATTTCAAATTGGAAATTTTAGCATAAAATCCGTAGCTATTTCTTTTTGTCCCAAATGGCTATTTGCGGAAGAGACAAGCCAATGAATTATCGAAAATTCCCCATGTTATAGGAAAGGCATTAAAAGCTATTTTCTATTCCGTAATAGTCAACACAGGAAGTCTAAGGTATAACATAATTCACGTATTGGTTTTCTATCCGGAAGTGTATTGTGTTGCAGAGGAAGAAACTCAAAGATTTCATGTCATGATACACTTACGTGAATAAACATTTTCATTTAATATTTGTGAGGAAATGTGGACTTGTGGGGTTTCATATAAAATTGATACGAAATGTTGTAGTTTTTCTCAAGGATTTCCATTCTCAGAAAAATGAATACAATCTCTGAAGGGATATAATTGCGGAATATCTGGGAATAAATTAATATTAGGGGAGGTCTTCCCATGATTGTAAATTTGTAGTTATTGCTTCCACTTTGATGTTTGATTTATTTTTGGGTACCCCCCAAGTCCCGTTTGCCTTTAAAAGCCAGATCGTAATTATATATCATTTCAACATATTAATTGAGTGTTCCTAATTGAATGAGCTATAGACCGTGAAGTCATGAAGATGCGCAATAATTTAAATTAAATGATTAATTAATCGACCATGTTTGTAGTTCTATTAGTGGTAGAGACTCTGCTGGAGTCAGTCAGGAAATTTGCATCCGGTTGAGGGATTGATTTTATTACTGCAAAAGTGGGCGTATAAAGACTACCGGTAGTGTATATCTCCATTTGATGATATTTTGAGGAATTTCTCCTCTATATATCGCACGGTGAGACACGGGATTGATTTAATAATCGCTCATGCGACAAAGAGATGGAACATATGTGCCAAGAGTGGAGTGCTTTTAATGTTCACAGACATTATGTAGCAGGAGAGGAGAGACAGAGGAATGGTAACTACATGATGAAAGTAGTTATGGTGTATAGGTAGTAGTACTCTCTTTTTAACTAAATACACTCCATGAGCAAATGCTAATGGTGTTGCAACTAATCGATTTCGGAAATTGTTTCTCTCATACCCAAAACGATAAAGCTCTTTCCCATTTGTGACGCCATCGAGGCTCCCACCGATGAATAATTCACGGAAAATATTGGGTTTGGGGGAGGGAAAATATATAAAGGGGAGGCATTTCAGAAGAAACGTCCGGTTTAGATCACCATGATGGTGGTGTTTGAAAGAACCTCAATTACCTTTTCTTCGTCTCATGTACCATTTCATCCCATCATTTTTCCCATTAGACATTCAATCCTCTCTCGCATTTTACACTCTCTGTGAAAAGATATGTGATTTTCACGTTATTTTATTTTCTTTTTTTCCATTCCCACCTAGGAGAGATTTACATCTCTCTGCGCCCCCAGAAACGACTTTTCATTCTTTTTTTTCTTCTTTCTTTCTTTATTCTCGGAAAATTCATTAATAATATCTGTATCTATGTAATTTGGTGTAAAATGTCCCCTACTTATGCCATTTATTCTATATCACTGTCAAAAAGTGTATGAAGGAAATGATTTTCTGTGTGTATGATCACTCTGTTGCATTGATGATGATGCTAAAAATATTTTTCTATACTTTATATATTCTTTCTTTTCTCTCTCTCTGTGAAAAACCCACCCACCACAAGAACAGAGATTATTTTTGCGTGTTTATCGGAAAAATCTCAACAAAGGTGGAATAGAGAGAGAAAAGGAAAAATGTCTTTAATAATTTTGGGATGATGGAATCTTGTTGTGATTTATGTGTTGTTGTGTTCGTGTATAGTTGCGAAAAACTGATGCTCCAGCTGGTGACCAGCAGCAGTCTGTCCCACCAGATGGGACTGCCACAACTTCCGCTACTACAGCTCCTTCTACTACAGCTCCTTCTACAGCTTCTTCTACGGCCAAAAACACGAAAAACACGACCACGACCCCGTATCGATATTGCATGCCAACGCATGCTGTCTACACTTTTCCGGCTCCAACGGCACGTATCAAAACTATCAAATAATTTAAACAGACAAAAATTTACCAAAAAAAAATATGAGTTCAATTTTTGGAGAAAGATTTATATTTGCTGAGACAGAGCAGTAAATTTTTTTGATTGGTGCGAAAAGCGCAATTGATCTTTTTTTGCATTGTTAATAATTAATGGCAAATTGATTAAATTTTTGCAATATTTCTTTGCCGATTTTTTTCCGTATTATATCTAACAATATAATAATTCTTTCACGTTTCATTATGTTTCGTCATATTTTCACTGATTTAGTAATATTCTCTGTAACAGTGATGTTTTTGCTAAAGTCTCGTGCGTGGAATTATAAAGAGTTAAAGCTATAGAAAATGATACAGTGATGAGCGGATTTATCACAGAAAGGATTCTAGTTTACTTTGAAGTAAAGAAAAATGTTGGATGGCTATTTCTCATTTTCTAAATCAGATATTTGATATTATTTTGCAAAATTTTAAATTATTCAAATGATTAAATACATTTTTCTTGACCTTAAAGTGACCTTATCTTGTGCCGTGATAAATATGCTCCTCAGTGTAAGTTTGACTGCTGTGAAAGATAGCGCGCAAGACATGATGCTATAGTAAAGAGATATCTTGCAGAAATCATTAGTAGATTTTGTTGAGAGATGTTAACAAAATTATGCCTCTTTATGACATAGTTACATTCTGTTTACTTTTGCTCTTTTCAGTTCTCTCTGGTAGTAAAAATACCTAATAATCTTCTTCTTTTGTACAGAGAATTAATATTCTATATCTTGGCTTTTTATGATTCGAAACATAAAAAGACATTCATCAACACAAACCCTATATATAGTTCCTTTAATCCCACGCGACGACAAAAGGCGTCTCCTTTGCCTGCAAATTATGTTCATTTTGTGCAAATTAAAAATCATTGAAAGTTATTTCAATAGTTAGAGGAAGTTTTACTTCTTCTCTCCTTATTTTATTCCTATCAATATCCACCATGATCCGAGAAATATATATACACAAAAAAAAAATATATAGAAAAAGAAAAATCCCTTCAGCATTTTACTGCTGCATTTTTTTTATTTTGTCTTTTCTCCTCCTCTGACACAGTTTTCCTTTATAATGATTATACTTTACATCACGAACAACCATGAACAGTTCAACACAGAAGACAGATAATTAAAAAGAATTGAAATGGTTTTTCTTTAAATAAAACTATTTAGATATTTTTGTTATGCGTTTCTGTTCTTTTAGACAAACTTTTATTTATCAGTTTTTTAGACATGCATTGCATTTATTTGCGAAAAAATTGATATTCTGTTTGGATTTTCTGCAATAGTCTTCGGACCATTTAAGAATTCTTACTACGTTCACGTGATACTGATTGGTAACAAGTTTTTTTTTCTATAGAGTCTTAATAACGCGAAGAAGAACTTTTAATGAGAAACTCTAACGAGAAATTTAAAGAAAGAGTCAGAAATAAATGCATTTGATCCGGAAAAGTACAACACCCAGTATTGATTTTGCCCATTTTTTGATATTTCTGTGCAAAATTGTTTAGCACCTGAATGAAGTATATTTAACCCTATTTGATGGATTAGAATATTTGGATATCTCTGTGTATTGTGTGTTGTCCACCATTTGCCCAACAGACTACACATTTGTCGTCATGAATCGGCTAATAAAACATATAAAAAAAAACTGTATATATATAAATTAATCATCTCAGATTCCATCGCTAAAAAAATCCCAGAGAAATTTTCACTGAAGATTTTTGTCTTTCGTGAAAATTTCTCCCACCCACCCTTTCTCTATTAATTTCATACAACAAATTTATTTTATTTTCTTAAATGGTCTCTCTATCAGCTGCAAGTGCCTCTAAATGCTTCTTGTAATTTTTCTCTTCCTAAGCAAAAATAAATTTTCACATGAGCTCAGCTACTTTTCTTTTGGGCTGAAGCACTGAAGTGAACTGCATTCAGCTAACAGTTCTTTTCTTTTTTTTCTATTACTACTTGTGTGTTTCTCATGGATAGAACAAAAAACACTGTGTGTGAGAAAATCCTCTTCATTTTCAACATAGAAAAATTTATTGTTATATGTTACGTGAAAATGAAGAGGAGGAAAAATTGTATAAAAAATGTGAAACTCATTCGATGAAAGGATGTGGGTGATGAAAAATTTCCAGCTTGATGAAAACTCATGGCATAAAAACAGTCTTTTTCCTCAGGTTTTTGCTTTTTTAATCACCCCTTGGACATTACCCTCGCGGGAAATGTAAAATGTACATAATAAAAATATTTCAATGTTCTTAAATGAGTTGGGCAAGAATTTAAGGAAAATATCTTTGCCAAATTCTTATTCAGAATTCTTTCCATAAATCCACAGATGGTCCATCGAATAAGTATCGTACTGACTTTCTAGATGTCTTGTATAATATATCACAGTCTGACTTTACAGTGGTGTGCAAGAAAGTTTCAAACACTTAAATAATATTTAAATTCTGTATGGAAATTCAGAACACACAAAATGAGAAGAACTTCTTAAATTCTGTTACTTAACATTTCAATGATCATAGGGCGATTTCAGATCAAAGTTTTTTTTCCAAAGAATTCTATCAGGACTTCCTTAGACTAATTTATCTTTTCCTATGGGAATTTTCTAAAGATTTTCCGAAAATTACAAATGTTAGAATATGTGTGGAAAGTCTGTTAGGAAACTTCCGAGGAATTGTGTTCAGAAACTTTAACAGAAAACCAAAGAGATTTTTTCTCTAAGAGAATTTCAGAGAATTTATCAATTCAGAGAAAAGAAAATTTTTCAGCGTTAATTCCAAAGAAAATTTCTTAGGAAATTTGTTTGCTCTCCAACCGCTTTCAAATAAAAGAAAGAGGGAAATGTTGTGAACTTTCCGTGGAAAAATTCCTGCTTTCTTTTCTAAACGGAGTTAATAAAATTTCTGTTTTGAAACATTAGAAACCGCAGTCCCTGTTTGTGTGATTATGGAAGTGTTAACAAATCATCTTTTTTAAATTTCATGAATTGAAAAACAAATTAGATTATTTCCAATCATCGATGGATCGTAGAAACTTTACAGAATTTCTTGCAAGATCTGCTATATTTTCCGCTTCAATAAAACTCTGTGGGTATATGTTGTGATACTTTTGCATGCAACTGTAAATATCCAATGTACATAGTGTTCCTTGTATCACATTGATGTAGTGTTTGGAAGTGTTCCATGAAAGAAAAACCATATTTTATCCACATAAACCATGCTGTGTGAGTGCAAATGAGCGATTTTGCTAGTAAGAGTAGCTGCTGTAACACGCGAAAGAAAAGAAATTATGCATTTTTCTTCTCTGTACCTTTTTTTGGCTAATGACTTTTTTTGTGAATATGTTTAATTAGAAAAAAAACATACCGCTAATGTGTGTGTGTAAATGTAATATCGTGTGAAAACCACTGCAGCATACAAGAGATATATAACAAATCGCCAAATGCACCACAGAAAAAAAATAATTTTATTAACTGAGCTGGAAACTATAAAATATTCAATGCTGGAAGCTTCGATTTGCTGATTTCATTATCGGTTTTAATATCGTTTTTTGGTTTTAGTCTTTCTCTAGTGATTCGTTTCGTTTTTTTTTTGTCACCGACACTGCAGTCTTGTATGCTCAGCCCATCTAATGGGCGAATCTCTCTTGTCTCCCCACGGCAGGCTTTTGCATGGTTCTCTGACCTGCTGGTGGAGCACGCTGAGATATTCTGGTCACTGTTTGCCGTGGACATGGATAGGGTGTTGTCGGAGCAGGCGCCGGACACGTGGGATTCTTTCCCGCTGTTCCAGATCCTCAATGACTACCTGAGGACGGACGATAATCTGAAGAATGGGCGCTTCCATCAGCACCTGCGTGACACATTTGCACCGTTGGTGGTGCGATATGTGGACCTCATGGAGTCCTCCATTGCTCAATCCATCCACAAGGGGTTTGAAAAGGAGCGCTGGGAGAGTAAAGGGTAAGTCCCAAAAGCTGCTTGCTTGGTGTGGTATACAAAAAAAAGAGAATGCTTTTGGCCCACCATCTTTTTGCTGTTGTGTCCCTATCCGTGTGATGATGATGAAAACAGGCGGCACCCATTTTAACCCTTTAAAGTGATTCCTCCATCAGCAACGGCTGTGCAACGTCAGAAGATCTTTTTTGGAAGTTGGACGCTTTGCAGTCCTTCATACGCGATCTCCATTGGCCAGATGCTGAATTTCGTCAGCATCTCGAGCAGCGATTGAAGCTGATGGCATGCGATATGATTGAGTCATGCATCCAGCGCACCGAGGGTGCCTTCCAGCAGTGGCTCAAGAAGAGTGTCACCTTCATCTCAACAGACTACATCATGCCATCGGAAATGTGCGCCATGGTGAATGTGATTCTCGACGCAAAGAATCAGTCCTTCAAATTGTGCACCATCGACGGAATTGATGTGGTGAGTCGAGGGTACTTGTTGGATGCGCACCCACACACCCACTCTCAAGTTTATAGAGACACTTGACCACTTTTTTCGCGGCATTTTGCTCTTTCTCCGCAATTATGCCGCGCCAAAGAATGGCTCAAGTTCTTGGAAGTGGACTTGAGAGAAGGTTCTGCACTTTGTCCAAGTGTTGTGTAAGTTTTTTTTACGTGGATATATCTCCTTATATGGTGTAACGCGAAATATGTCTTCGACGACGGAAAATCGTCAAGCATGGTGGGTAAAAGTTTCTCACTTCTGGATATGAGAGTGAGCTTCGCGAACAGAAGTCAATGGGATGAAAACTGGCTTTTTCTTCTTCCATTTTAATAAGAAGAATTGCAATGACTTTTCACATATATACATTTAAGCAAAAGACTTCCCAATTTAAACGCAACACACGTTGTTTGAAGGATTTTTTAAGTTAAACCCCTAAATATTTTGCAAAGTTGTTAAGATAATCTGTTTATTAATACAAGATTTCTCTTCTCTTTTCATGAAGATTTTATATTAGTTTTAGTAACAGGAAGAGTTTCGTTTTCCATTAAAAAGAAACATTAAATCCGGGTTGTTTTTAATTAGAAAGTTTATTTCTTTAATTTATCTTAAAAAGAAAATTCTCAAAGACACCAAAACCCATCTACATTAACTCATTTGTGTAGTACGAAATCTCTTTGATATCTTATTTAACTTACGAATACGAATACGCATTCAGCAAAATTCCACCATCTCCATATCCTTTTAAATGTTAATGGAAGTGCATATCGTTTGTGAGCTAGAGCGTCGTGATATAATTGAGAGGCACTGTAAATGGAGGAAAGTCTTCTCATTTTCTCCAGTGTCAGCATCAGTTTATTTCATCCAATCCACCTTCATTCCAATTGCACTCATCATCTGCCAGTGACATCCCAACTAGCAAGGGAGTCACGTCAAATATTATTTCCAACTTCATCACGCGCTTTGTGATTCCAAATGAAATGCTTCATTATGTGCCATGTTCATAAACTGCAATTACGTTAGTGAGTATAGAGTTATGTTGAATTGCAAAAAGAGCGTAAAGTTGGGATTTATCCAGTGGTTGTTACAATTGATAATTACCAATTTCACAGGTATTTTAATTTAGCGGAAAATAATAGTGGCATAATTTCATTGTTCCAAACTGATTCCAAGAGTGGTTGATGAAAATTCCAAAAATATTCGCGGTTTAATAACAAAATACTTAATTAATGTGAAATTTTATTATGATAATACCTCCTCATCAAAGAAACATGAATCATTTTTCAAATGGAATTTAATACCCATTTTATTTATAAAACATTTTGCAAATCAATTTATGTTAATCTCCTTCTGAACATGCGTGATTATCACCAGGTTTTCCATCAGAGAAAAATAGTGTAATTAAAATAAAAAACTAAATTGCATTCTATAAATCTACCTACTTATTGTAAAAAAAAGTATCATTAGCGGGTGAAACCAATCCTTTTTAATTCTAATTTGAAAGAATACTCCTTCTTATCGATTTAAAATCCACTTCAATGGCTAGAAAGTCGGCAAAAAGCGCCTCAAGCTTAAATTTCGTTGGGAATTTATTTCAAAGGAGTGTCTTAATTTAAATCGCAAATTATATAATTTGTGAGCTGAAGCAGAATTTTACACTTGTCTTAAAAAAGAACTGTATAATCAAATACAATTCAAGAAAAGTTATATCCGAATTTAACAGTAGGGAAAACCCTCTATTTGAATGAATTATATCCTAGGACAGAAAAAAACTTGATTAATATCATTTTGAAATGATGGCAAAAATATGAGAGTATAATATTTTTAATTTTAAGCTAATTAAAATTTCAATAACGTGTTTTTAATTGCTCGTCATTGCGCGGTAGTTCAAATGGGGCGCCGAAAGTGCTCATGTCTATAGGGGAGATAGGGGCTCATTGGCCAGCAAATTAAGCTTAAACTTATGAATTTTTTGCTTGCTAAACAATTAGGTGATTTGAAATTTTTGGTAGGAAAACGTGTTGTTCAAAATTGGAAAGTCCCTTCAAGTTTTATGGAGAGCAAAATTTCTGAAGAAAGACATTTTGGTAGTATTTTAAAATAGCCCCGAAATTGGCTAAAATAGCCCCAAGGTTAGTTTCAGTGCCAATCATTTTACATATAAAGTAGTTCAAGCATTCTAATAAAAACTTAAATGAATGAAAGGACGCCACTTTGTATTCAAACTAAAGACAAACGATATAATTCCGTCTACAACCCCGGCCTCCCCTATATAATAAGTTTATTGTTTTGCAAATTGGATTCTGGATTGATATGAACCATTTTTGGCGAAATTAATGTTATCTGCTCTCTTTTGGAAGGGGTGTTTCTGCGTCGCAAAAAAAGAGTCATGAATTTTCATGCTAATGCAATTTGAAAATTCCATACTTTTCCCCCCATTTATCGCTGAATTATGTGTCAGTGAATATTTTCATTGGACTGTAAAGATGATTAGGCAATAATTTTGCCTTATTATCGGCACATTTTCTTTCCCACTTTTGCGTCATATTTGCCAAAATGCAACGATATTTTCATTTTTCACTGCGCGGGATGTTTCTTCTTTGCCCCGTCTAACGCCCAGAAGATTGTAAAAAGAATAACGAGAGGAAAGCACATTAAGTGATGTTTTTTTAATGTAATGTGAAGGAGAGATGCATGAGTGAAATTGAGAGCAATAATGTTGGTACTTTTCCTCATTTTTTTGTGTTTCCTTTGAATAACAAATTTTTCAGCATCAATATCACTCGAAGATTGATGATCAAATTGATAAGACACTGGCGGCCATGAATCAGGGTATTATCAGCAAATTGATGTCCGTGCTGGAGGCTTCGCTGTCGAAGCTCTCACGCTATGACGAGGGTAGTCTGATTGGCAGTATTCTCAGCTTCACGAATGTCTCTGGCTCAGGGAAGGATCTCGGTCAGGGATATGTGAACTTCACGCGGAACAATATGGATCAGATTCGTGGGAAGGTGAATGACGAATTGTGGATTCTCAATATCTTTGAGCAGTGGTACACGGCTCAGATCAACATGCTGTGCAATTGGCTGTCGGAACGACTGGATCACTCACTGCACTACTATCAGTGCACCTGCCTGGCCCACATTGTAAAGGTGAGTTAATTGGCTTTTTATGGGTCCTTGTAGCGTTATTTGCCACTTGTTCCTCCTTCGCGTGCAGAAAATCTACTCGGACTTTGAGCTGCAGGGCGTGATGGAAGATAAGCTCAATTCCAAGGCATACCAAACAGTGTCTCAGCGTATGCAAACCGAGGAAGCCACCTGTGCTCTCACTGCTCCCGACGGCGAAGCAGAGTGAGTATATACTTTTCTTCCCGGATATATCAATTTACTATCTTAGAGCTATCTCTTGGCTCAGCCCCAAAGGTCATTCAGGCTATTCATTTTATGATCTGTAGATCGACCCACACACTTGGCGAAAGCTTTCTCTCTCTTCTCAAGTGACTCTTTGAGATTAAATGCTGGAAGAGTGGGCGAAGAATTTATTATTTCAATCAGAAACAATTATACATCTCATGATGAATATTGCTTTTCTGATTTACTATTAATTCGGAAAAAACGTTTGTTAATTACGAATGACACGCAAAATCAGTTTGAAACTTAAATGAGATTTTTCAGTGGAGATGAAGAAAGTTTTGAAGGGAAGGATATCGGTAGTTCGAAAATGAAAATTTTTGCAACTGATAAGAAATTGTTTCGAAATCACTATTTTTTCTATTATACAACGTCAGGGCCATGAGGAACCTCGTACAAAACATCAAAAATTCTCAAAAAAAAGGGGTTTCGAAATTTTATCTTTATCGGTTCAGTGGGTTTTCCGTGATGCGGAAAGGTATACAGATACTCGTAAAACCTTTGCGAAGGTAATAATAAAATTACCCTTTGAAATTCTGACGAACCATGAAAAAAAGTCAAAAGACGAATGTTATGGTTGAAAAACCCTAATAAAAAATAAAACTAATTTTCGTAAAATATAATACCAAATATCTTTAAAACGCTCAGAAATTTGGCGTTTTTATCTTTTTTCGTTTTATTTTTAGCAATTAAAATTACTCAAGAATAAGCTTATGAGAATCTGAAAAGCTAAATTACTTAAATTTGTTATTTAACATTCACGACAAAAATGAATAACATTTATTTATTATTTAAATCTGGATATTATTTTCATTTGTCCTTTTTTGCTATTTCTGTCTTTGCGGTGACTTTAGCGTGAATATTTGCATGATTTCTCCATTTTCGAGAACATGAGATCCTTTTAATATTGATATAGAATTATGTGCAATTATTGAAATTCAGAAATTCAGTCTCGGGGTGATTCCATTTTCAACCCAACATTTGCTCCATGGAATTTCTATTAATTTCCACCCCTTTTTTTTGCCTCTCCTCCCAACATAATTTGCATTCTCATGCAAAGGAGAGGGAGGGATTTGTGTGAGAAAATTCACAAGGTTATATGAATTAGATTACAATGTCAAGTGAGAGAACAGAAATTGCACTTGCTTTATAATTTAATTGGATATTTAATCAATGAACGTCTTGAGGGAATCTTTTTCACGGACAATTAACTAGTAAAAGTTAAATGTCTTCGAAAGTCTTTTTAATTGACTCCAGTTTAATGTTTATTGCAATCTATTATGATGCGTGAACAGATGCATCTGATGCACAGAGTTTGAGATGTTCTCATGTGAGGGATTTATAGTTGGATTTATTGGGTACTTTTATACAGTCAATTTGCCATAAAAATTAAATTGAAATATAATTTATCAGCGGAATCTGTGCAATAAATTGACTCTCTCGGTGGTAAATATGTATACGTGGATGTTAACATTTCAGGGGCTTTGGTGATGGCGAGGAAGAGGGTGAGCGACCAAAGGCCAAAGTCAACATTCTGGAGACATTGAGCGGAGAGGATGGAAATTTGTCAAATATCTCAAATGTGACGAATATTGTGGTTGGCCGCGTGGGAAATATGTTTGGCAAAGGCATTGGTGGACTCAGCACTAAATTCGGTGGTGGCAGTTGGTTCTAAGAGACGTAAGATAACACGACACTAATATTTCTCTTTCCTTGACACTTTCCAGGGTTTGGAAATCAATAAGACAAATTAACAGTTTACATTGCAAGACATGAGATCACATCCACTTATTTAATATCTTTAGTGATTGATTATTACAAAGATTGTAGAGAGAATTTAGTGAATTGCAAAGAAATGGGGAGAAACCAGGAGGAACAAAAACCACAAAAAATACAAGAAAATTATATACACAAAAAAATGATAAAAAAAACACGAAAAATATTCCCTCTCTAATTCTATATCTTATTCAATTGAGAATTCTTTGTTAAAAATGCAATTTATTAAATGAGAGAGTTATAAAATTCTTTAACCAAGAGAAAAATAGACATCTTTAAGAGTTTCTTAAACACTTGTAACCCGAGTTCTATTCTTAAATTTAATATCACGACAAGAGAGAGGGGAATTTTGAGATGACGAAGAGAGCGTTCCTTCGAACACCTTTGCCATAGAGTCAAGAGATTAGAGAGAGCATAAACTTCTTTCGGATTGTGTAAGAGATTGATGAAAAAAATGTCGCGCTAGTAGATTAAAAAAATCTTATCAATACCCAATTTCAAGAGAATATTACTCAAATTTATACATACAAAAAAATTTCAATGAATTATTAACTTTATCTCTCTTACTTGATGAAAAATGCAAAATCTTGCAAAGATCAATGACATTAAATTTTATCTAATATCTATTTGCTAATTATTATGCTATATTGACACCCAGAAATTCGATAAATATTCAATGAGATCGTGTATAAAAAAATCCCTAAAAAATCGATAAATTGATAAAAATTCTAATTATTTTCTCTCTAATGATCGTGCAAGTGGAAAAATGAAGTTCAATAATAACAACAACCAAAAAAAACTCGAAAAACGTTTTTTTCGTGACTGTGTCGCGATTTGATATGGGCAAGAAGAGAAAAAAATGATAAAGTATTTTGAATATATTGTAAAGGATAAGAAAAAACCTAAAAAAAAAACTTTTAATCGTTATGATACATTTCGCATCATTTTCAAATCTTAACTGGAGCTAAGCGAGAGCGCACTAGAAAATTTACAAACAACTAAAAATATTATTCTCTAAAAAAAATATTTATGTATAAAATACTTATTGGGCAAATTGTATGCAAATTCAGTGAGTTTTATTGCAAAATTTCTGTGTCTCTGAGTTTATGGAGTTATTAAAAAAAAAACTATCAAGATTTAATGAAAGATAAAACGTGAGATATTTTTCTGTGTTTTTAGACGATCACATATGAATTTTTTGACAAAATGATAAACATACAAAAAAAAGAAGAAAAAATGGACTGCATCGTTAAAATAAGTGGAAGGTGGCATTTAAATAAATACAAAAAAAAAGAATATAATAAAAATTTGCTAGGTATTTCTATTGGACGGTAAGAGGTGGTAAAAAATAGTGGGTGAAATTTGTCGGAGTTTAAATTAAACCTGAGTGTATAAAAAATGAAAATTGACAAAAAAGTTTGCTTAAAGTAGGTAGGAATTCATCTTATAGCAAAAAAAAATATTTTATTGACTCTCGATGGAGACACAGGAAGAGAGAAGAGGAGGCAAAGTAGTGCAAAAAAAAGTGGCGAAAAGTTTTCATGGCAGAAGGAAGTTGAAAAGAGTGGAAAATTGCTGGAAAAAAAACAGACAGGGAGGGAAAGAGAGAGAGAGGTGAAAAGTTCACTCAAGGAGAGTTTCATAGTAACAATCAATAATAGAACTTTCAATAAATGTTTCATGTTCTAACGAGAAGACAAGGAAATCCATAATAACCCAGAGAGATTTATCTCAAGAAACGGACGGATGAATTTATGGGGTAAAAAGTAAACCTAAAAAAAAAGATGTTGCAATAACAAAATTCTCTGGAGACTTTCTGCGGCGAAAAATTCGTATAACATGTTTGCAATTTTTCTCATCTAATGTTGATAAAGATCCACAACGGAAAAAAATCGTTTTTCTTGTTAATATTTCTCTCTCTGTCTGAGTAAAAAAGAGACAACTTTTTCCAGATTATTATATTAAATGTGTTTTCCGCAAGAAAATTTAATAAGCTCGAGACACTCTCATAATTTCTTGTTAGTCGTTTTCAACTATCGTGTTGGTGGAGTGAGAGAAGCGATAAACGCAATTAAATATTCTCCTTATACTTTTATCGTCGACTCTTTCATGAGGAATTAAGAAGTCTTAAATGTGATTAAAGTTATTCCTCAAATGGAATTTTCAAGTTCGAAACGGAAGATTGGATTTTTCAAAAAAAGAAAATAATTTTTGGCGCTATTTTTGCGTGAATTTTCAAAGAGAAGATCTTAAATGCAAAAACCGCTTAGAAATTCACTTTAAAAATAAGTAAAGAATCCATCAAAATACTTTTTCCTTTACTAAGAAAGTCATTTCACTACAATAAAAGTTCATAAGTTGCTAGTTTATGAAGTCATACTTGACTTTACTATACGCAATCATGGAAAAATCAAGTAGATGGACGGTAAATTGGAGTGAAATTGATTTTTCCGGTAATCCAGGATTGCTCCACATCATGCAACAATCTCTCACTCCACCCAGAGTGGACGTCGTGTGTTTATTTGCGAGAAGAGAAAAGAAAAAAAAAAAGATCGCAAAGATTTAATGTAACTTTCTAATAGCAATTTCCTTCGAGACGAAAATATATCGTCACTCATTTTGTCCTCTCAAGCCATTTCCTCTTCCCCGGGAACAAATGGTCACATATATACTTCTTTCTGAGCGAGGGAAATATTGGGAGAAACAACATAACACGCGCTAATATCATCCACCCACCCCCAAACCTTTTTTTCAAAAAAAAAAGAGACACTCAACACGACCACGACAGAGTTTTTCGATCACAAAACATCGTAAAACGCATTTCCAAAGATACTCTTTTCTTCATCGTTTGATGGACAGAAACAGACACTAGATCAGAATAAATGATAAGGGCATATCGAAAGGATGTTGACGATGAGAGTTTAAAAAAAAACTGGTAAAAAATGAAAGATATAATTGCAGGAGAAATAATATAAACTACTGGGTTTGGTGTGTCCAACACAATAACTATGAATGACTGATTTTTATTCTCTTACTTTCTGCAAAACCCCTTTTATTTCCCCTTTAATGCTTGCGCCCTCTTTTCAGCAATCGCTTCTCCCCCTTAAAAGGATCCCCCATCATCCAAATTATCGCTCTAGCGGATCAAATAGTCTCCTTCTTTAGAAAATTTCATGGGAAAATGGTTAAAAAATCGATTTAGGGGAGAGCGGGGCATCTAAACCAGCCATGATATCAAACTAGGGTCTTGCAATAGTTGATTAAGAAAATTATATTAAACAATTTTAACCAAGTTATTCTGCATTGAGAAATAATTACAGATTCTTGCGATTGATAACAATTTAATCGATTTTTCGAGTAGAAAATCATCAACTTTCAACTGATATCCTGTCTGTTTCACATTTTTGCAGAATCTCTAAAAAGAATTTTCCGGAAAAACCCAATAGAAGTGCGAAAAATACCTTTCAATCGAATCAGGTGATTTGAATTACTGAATGTCATTTTATGCACTTCTATTGAGTTTTTCCTGAAAATTCCTTTTAGAGATTCTCAAAAAAGGTAGAAAAGACTGGATGTGGAACTGTAATGATTTTCTCTTAAAAAAATGCGATTAATTCGCTTTCAACTAAAAGATGACTAATATGGAGAATCCCTGGATCGATTGGTTTAAGAAATGTTTCGCCAAGCTTGAGAAACCCAAGAAACCCAAGAAAGGTTTCGCTTAAAGCATTTTAGCGCGTTCAAAGCGTTTTGGTGCGTTTAAAGCGTTTTAACGTGTTTAAAGCGTTTTAACGTGTTTTAAGCGTTTTAACGCATTTAAAGCATTTTAACGCGTTTTAACGCGCTTATCCTTAAGCCACCCCAGAAAATCCGTAGCTTTTCAGATCATAGATTTTCTACAAAACTATCCAGAAGTAAAATTTCAAATTTCTGTTTAAACTGCCCCGCTTTCCCCAAAACTTTACGTGCAAGTGTAAATTGAACCTTTTTTCCTCCTTCATCCCTTTCTGTCTTCTCAGACAACTGTACCCCAAAAATATTGGAACTTGTAAAAATTTCAAAAGCCATTAGAGAAATTTCTCACAACGTTCCTATATTTTCCGGACACAGTTGTAAAAGAGGCCCTGGGTGGAAAATCCCAGAGATTACACTTTTCACCGAGAAATGGTTGCATGAAACGAAGGGATTCAGAAATTTATCTGTTTCCTTTTTCTTCTCCTGCTAATTTCACCTTAAACAAGTTGATTTTATTTGCGCAAGAATTTAGTGTGTGAAAAAAATTGGTTTCCTTTCCCTGCTGACAGCATGAGATTGTAATCTGAAACACTTTCACCAACCAAAGCGAGGCATAAAAAAGAGAAAGCAAGAAAAAAAGGATGAAGGATTAGTGAGATTTAATCTTGGATGTTTCAGATGCAATCATTTAAACATTTTGCCCCTCTCCCTTTTAATCTCATTTCAATTAGAAGAAAAAATATTGCGTAATTTGTAAGAGAGCACCGTATGAATAAACTAGAATGGCAATCAGTAAATTGTAATAATGGAATAAATTTATAGTAAAAAAATATTTAACTGCAAGTGAAATGGGGAAGACATAGAATCGTAAACCAAGGCATAATAAATAACCAGATATTTAAAGGAAAAAAATACAATGGCAAAAAACTACGTAAAATAAAAAGGAAAAAATATTGTAATAATGGGAACAGTCATAATGATGAAAAAATAGATTTTACAGAGACACAAAATAAAAGGAAAAATATTGCTAAACCACAGAGCTGAACCGTATTCTAATAAAATACTTGAATATTGTAATGTGTATGTAATTGTAAAATGTATAAAACAATCATATGCAGAAGAGCTGAATGAACATGATGTAGTAGAAAAAAAAACAAGACATTTTGGACTTTATTAATTGCGAATTGTCAACTTTGTAAGCGTAGAGCAAAACTTATTTTTCTAAACAGTTTTTTAATCATTGAAGGATGAAAAAACAATCGATGGCGAAGAAATAAAAATTCAGCGCGATGATTAAAAATGCAGCTAATGGCAGCCCAAACCCAGTATATTTTCATAAAAAAAGGATGAATAAAGAAAATTAAGATGAAAATGTGAGAAAAGTGGGAGTTAAACGAGATAAGAAGAAGTGGAGAAAATATAATGAAAATGAATGTACATAGCAAAAAAAGAAAACACATTTATAGACACACACACATACATAACACATGCATAAACATAAAACATTATTGAAATAAAAATTTTAAACGTTGGCAAAAAGTGACATAATTTCATAGGATATTAACGATAGTAGAAAAGCATTGCATTTTTGAAGATAAAAAAAACCTAATGGAGGATAAAAGGGATTAAAACCTCTTTTCATGTATAAAAGGATTTGCAGAAAATAGTGAGAAAAAATTACAATTGAAGAGATTTTCAAAGGTAAAAAAAATATCAACAATTTCTTGTAATTAAATTCAAATTGCCAGATTATTTTTAATTCCATGGACAAACACAAAAAATATGCAATATACTATCTCTCTTTATACATTTAGATGATGAAAATATTAGATGATTGGAAGGTAAAAGAAAAACCAGAAGACACATGAAAGAAAGCGCAAACCATTGAGAGGAAGATTGCGTGTGTTGATTGAAAATCTTGGCGATTTATTGCAAGATAATATTCTTAAAAAAAACTTAATCTTAAATATTATACCAAAAAAAACATAAACAACGTCTAAAAACAAAAAATAATTAAACACAAAAAAACAATGATGGAAGTATCATGAAAGAACTTAACAAAAAATACTATAAAAAAATAAAATGTTATTTATCGACTTGTTATGCATTGAGAGAACTTCTTTTATTTCTTTTATTTTTCTAATTTAGTTAAAACCTCCACTGTCGCAACAATTTGATCCACTTTTGGAAAATTTTCTATAAAAAAAATCGCACTGCTTCTGTTACCTTTATTTCAATTCGCTGCTGAAACTTGATCAGGAATATCTGGGGAGCAAAAAAAATCAGAAAAAGAAAAAACTCATCCTAAAATCACTAAATCATTCCTTATGTTTTTCTCATAGTCCTTTTATTTCAAAATTTACTCATTTGCCATTTTGTCTTCTCTCATTCATAAAAAATATGCATATCAAACACTGACAATCCATGTGAAAGATAGCAATAAAGAGGAATCCAAGAGTATGATTGCGTTTTTTGAAGAGAATAAGACTCAGCATAAGTTTTCTTAAAAGTCCTTCACTGATTGCTGCCCGATTCGTTTTGTTGATCAGATTCATCATAATAGTCATCAGTGATGAGTTTCCCCTTGAGTAATGACTTCCTCATTTTTTCCTTCAATCTCTGCAAAAAATTGTATAACATCAGTAAAACATTCAATTTTTTTTTACTCAAAATCATCTTACGTTATTCTTGGTGTTCTGTCGCGCATGAGCCTGCCTAATGAGAGCCTGAATGTGTCGCTCCTGCAGGAACTCACTTCCCTGATGGTTTTCTACAAAAAGGAAAATTTTCAGTTTCAAGATTGTCAGAGAAACCATTTCCATTCACTACTCACGCTCAATGATTTTAAATAGAGTCGTTGAGCTGAAGGATTCTTTGTTGAATTTTCCTTTGAGGTTGTAGTGATAAATGACATCATCACTGATACATGTAAAGAGCCAGGATGAGGTCTGCATGGCTTTTGCAATGTCCGGCAACTGGGAGAAATAAAATATCTTCAAACATTTTCCAAACACTTTTTGGAGAAAGATTTTCCGATTTTTAGCAAAAATTGTCCCAAATTGCCAACATTTAGGCTAAAATAATAATCTGTATAAATTTAGGGGTATTTCGCCTACAATTAGGCAAATTTTACTGACGGAAATTTCCGATCGATCGAAAGTGTCCCGACTAATCGGAGATTTCCGTCCGCGATCGATCGATGTTTCAAAACTTCCACCCCTGATTTAATGCAATTTTACGGTTTTTTTGTGAATTTTTCCAGATTGCCCAATTTATTTTTCCCTTAACTTACTGCTTTAGCCCTGAATGACTCCTCTTCAAGGTTTTTGTTGAACTCCAGGAAAGCTTCATATGTCTTGATAGGGAAGATACTGGTGGAGTATTTGTGAGTTTCTGCCGGAAACACCTTGTCGATCCTCTCAGACAGTCCTGCCATTCTAATCCGCTGAATAGCGTGAGATCTGGAAAGTGCATTTAACTGCTTCGTAATGAACGATAGATGATTCATGATGGTTTTCTGGTTCTCCAAAATCTTAGACAAAGTCGCATTATCACTCATCTTGGGCGGTGGAGGCTCAGCAACGAGAGTCTTCGTGTCTTTCGGCAACTCCGCGTGGCCATTCTTCCTCAGCAGATGAAGCAAGTTGTCCGTGAAGGCGCTCGGGAAGTTACTCTTTTTCACCAGCTTCGCCAGTTCATGCTTGAAATCTGGCTCTTGGGAGCTATTTTCAGCAGCTTCAATCTCATCATTGGGCTCCACATGTTCCTCCTCTTCAAGTTCTTCCACAAGTTCTTCCTCTTCATAATGTGGATCCACCATATAGATGAAATTGGGAGCTGCCAAGTCCTGCTCATCATCTTCAACCTTCCTCGCTGTCTTGGAGGGACTTCCTTCATCTGAGCTGGCTTTGAAATCTCGCGAAAAGCGGAAACCAGACCCAATGGATCGATGTGATCTCTTCATGATTTGCAATGTGATGTCTGAAATGATTATGAAAGTCATATCAAAATGCATATCAAACATCCAACTGTCTCGTATTTTGGAATATTCTCATACCGGGAGAACTGACGGTGATTTTTCTACTTTTTCTGGCCTTTTATTTGCGAATAACGTGTGTTATTTTGTATACAATCGATAAGAAAAACATAGGAGGAGTTTTACTGTAATCAATTTGACATTATACTG
>CAKKOB020000078.1:0-10647 GCA_918844115.2 Phlebotomus perniciosus
ATTTTGGCATTTTCGCTCGAAAACTTTCCTATGTCAGATTTCCGTGTACTGATGGAAAATTTTCCATCCGTACACCTTTTCACTTTCCCGAAAAAAAATCTCACTTTTCTCCCTTCTCCCACCCTGTGTACATCGCAGAAATAGTACTACCCAACGATTTTTTTTTCATTTTCACATATGTTTTGTAGATTCACTAGACGCACTTTTCGTCCATACATGCCAATGACCTTGAACTTTTCCGTCTAACTGTTTTTCAAGGTCGAATGTTTGAAAATCACTTTTCAAGGTTTTTACTCGCCCCAAACCCATCATGTGGGTACTTATTTTAAAGGTCTCTGAATTTCCTACAATCCTAAATCGGTTTAAACTTAATCCGGGTTTAAACCAGTTTAAAGCCGGAAGTAGTTCTCGAGATTTAACCCCCTCATGTGGGTACTCATTTGAAAGGTCTTTGAGTTTCCAACACTTTTAAACCACTTTTAGACCAGTTCTAAAAATGTTTGTATAATACTTTTAGACCACTTTTTCAAGGTCAAAAGTTTCGAACTATCTTTTCACGGGTTTTACTAGCCTCAAACCGATCAAGTGGGTACTCATTACATTTTTTTTTTAATTTCATCAAACCGAGGGAAAGGGTCTTTAATTCCACTTCATCCTCAAATAAAACACCTAATCTACTTCTCTACGATCCGTAGCAATTTTTGGTGAAGGTCCCAGACCTCTATCTTGATATGGGTGCAAACGGTAGTTCGCTAAAGTCGACTGATATTTCAAGTCAAATATTTCCTTTAAAGTGCAAGGTGTTCAAACTAATGGAGGAAAGGGCTCACATCAAACCCATTCGAGAAGAAAACAACAGACTTTATAATCCCACTAACTCCCTCTTTCCTAAACGCAACGTGTCGGGGCACTCCGCCAAGTCTAAACTTGGCATTTCTTTTTCCTAAGATCTCAGCTTATTTTTCCCCTGATGGCTAATTTGGTGACACTTCTCTTGCAGATTTCACGGAATTGGGTGCGTTCGAATAAATCGCTAGACGAGAAATTGGTGTCTGGGGATCCCAATGACGTCCCCCACTATTCAGCTGGTCACATGCAGCACGAGTGGACGTCGTTCTCCTGCATGAGCGCCCTGTTTAGCTTTTTCCGCGAGCGCTATGATGCCTTTCAGCGGGCGCACAAGTGAAGAGGAGAGCTGGGGCGCCCCCACGGGGTTAAGTGAGCAAAGGTCCCACCCAAAAGTGACGGGCGCGTGAGTTGAACATTGATTTGATAATATAAAATTAATAAGATACAAATTGAGCCTTAATCGGACTGCACGGTGTCAAATAAGTGGCAGACCTCTTGTGTATGCCTTGGACCTCTGGGCTGGGTGTTGAAAGTTGAAGCCCCCGGTTGCGACCCTAATTTGCGGGGTGAAATATTTTCAGAGCGATTTGAATTTGTTTGTTTTCATTTTCACATCCACAATATTTAATTTAATTTTAAACGCTACAATCTTATTCAATTGTGGAGTGTTGCAGTGTTGGTGCGCGCCTCCGGCGACATTTGAGCACTGGCCTGACCCCTTGACCCTCAACAAAAGTCCAAACAAAGTCGGATGCGCGCGAAAAAGAAGGAAAGAGTGTGGCTCAAGTGTATTCAGTGAACGGTTTCGTTTTTTTCTTTCTTTCTTTTTTTTTAACTCCCCACCCATATCTCTCGCAGACTTTATTTTCCACGATTGCGTGTTATTTTCCGATTTGCAATTCAAAATTGAGGAAAAAACAGAGTCATTAATTAAAAATTATTCCTTGTTTATTCGATGGGCAGCACATGCCAGTGATAAGAGTTAAGAATGAATTGAAATACTTCATTCTTATAGCAAACCCGCAACTATATCGCGGCTATCGAATTTTTTTCTCTTCTTTTTTTGCAAAGCGATAATGCGGGACATCCTCGTATCGGGGCAATAGAAAATACTTGGGATATTTTTATTCCTATCCACCATCGACATGGTTTTGCCGGGAGATTATTTTTATATTTCCCATTTTTCTCAATCTCCCAACACAGAGTCTGGAATTATTATTATGTTTTTTTTTTTCAAGGAGAGAATCAGAGCGGAGTGACAGAGAGAGAGTGGAGAGTGTGTAATCATTCGCGTTCTTTCAGGGGTTATCACTGCCACGATAACTTCGCATCATTTCAGACATACAAAACTTGAAAATGATACATGAGACAAGAGAGAGGCACCAAGAGAATCTCGATGGCATTTTTATGTATCCCCTCATTTTTTTTCTTCTTCAATAGCAGCCTCTCTTGCGGGTTGTCCTGCGCTTCACGGAGATGTGTTCATTTGTCAAAAAACTATACTTTCTCTGTTGAACTGGCTTTTTTCCCTAACTCTCCTATCTCAAAATGTTGAGAAGCGAAGAGTGTTATCGAGACAGTCATAAATTTCACATCACTCCATTAAAGGGCGATGGATGGATGAAATATGCAACTGAACAGTCCATTGACTTCGACAATCGCGAAATAAATAGAGTTGAAATTAAAAATTATATTTTAATTTCGCAGCAGAAAAGAGAAGAAAAATTTATTAAAAATTTGTGATAATTTTACAAGGTAAGTTCATAAATTTTCAACCTTATATTATAATTCATGTTGTTTAGCGAAAAATACATCTAACACTAGTAAATTTTGAGAAGAAAGTGTCTAATCTTAAATTTCATTTCAAAAAGAGCGCCAAAAATAAAAAATTACTATTCCTTTGTGTTTAACAAAAGTAGAAATCCTTGTTCTGTAAATATATTTTCTTGCATTGAACTTTGATCGAAAATATTTCACGCGAAAAAATCATTAAAACTTAATCCTCAAAAGACATTCTCTTTAATTTACTTGAAATTACAGAAAAGTCCTTGCTTATTTTTAAACTGCATAAGCGTTATTGGTCTGTTTATATAAAATTCCAAAATTTATTCCCCAAAAGCGACAAAAACAGAATGGAAAAGTAAATGGTTGATGCGAGTGGGAGTGTTTTCCGTCCATTCAGATCAATTATTTACGATTTTCCATTAAGGTTTAAAATGTGCTGAGCTAGAATTAACAGCCATTCGGGGTGTATTGTTTTGATTTTTTTAATCCATAATTCTCACTAATCTCTCTAAGTGATGCAAATGGAAGATGAAACTTTTCCACCCAGCTCTTTGATGCGTCTCTCTTTGTGTTGGAAGATCTGAAAATTGACACCGTTTGAGGAACAGAGATTTTTCAAAGGGGGGAGAAACGAGAAGATGTGATGGAAATTGTTCAATTTGCATCCAAGGAGTGTTGTCATTAATTTGGCTAAGCTTACAACAGCCACAGGATAATTTAGAATGCATCCTTAGAGAGTATCTCAAGATGGTCTCAGTTTCCTCTACACCTCATTTGAAACTTTAAAAAATTACTCCCTCGTTGATTAATTTTCCAATGTCTTGATTTCGCAATTGATTTTCTGGAGTCTCGAGGACCTTCAATGATTCTTACCAAACCTCTTCAATTTTGCAAGAAAATGAGAGAAGCACCCCACCAATGTTTGATAAACTATCGAAACTCTCGCCGTCTCTAGAGAGTTTCATTGAATTTCTCATCTTAATGACTGAGATATTCGCTTACACGAAATCCCCTTCCGCCCCCCAAACCGCAAACTGGTGAGCTGACAAGCTGGTGATACTCACACCCTCGATGAGAAGAAGGTGCATAAAAAATACTAGGCATCACCTTCCAACCCGCCCCTTGAGATGAATGCTAAGTGCGAACACGTTTATGCGATTTATTTGCTTCCACGGTCATTTCTTTTATTTTCTGCTGATTGCCTTCCATTTCGATATGCAAATGCGGGACTTCTTGTGAGGGTGAGGAGGATTTGCTCTCATGGATGCGACAAATTTACATAAGAGTAGCGCCACATATCTTGTCTCATGAGATTGCAATCTCACCCACCAATTTACCCTTCATCGCAAGTGCAAAAGACACACTCTGGGAGGGCTCTCAAGTGATCTACGCCGGGAGATGAGCTTTCGAAGAATTGTCTCCCTATCGCTGGGGACTCGGTGCCATCAGCTATTCACAGGCAATCCGTCGGTCTCACTTGGAATATCTCTCACTTTTGGAGACAAACTCCGGCCGGATAACATCGTGCACAGGCAATCATTCACAAGAAGAAGAAAAAAAGGATTTTTGCTCAAACAAGAGGTTTTGCAGCATGGTAACCGGAAGGGAGTTGATGTTCAGGACAAGGAAATGGGAATCTTTTAATTTAGTTTGGAAATTAGGATTACCCAGAGAAGGAAATACTTTTCAACTGAAGTATAAACTTGTTTGTATTTTGAGGAAGCACTTCAACAGCAATTAGAGCTTTTGAGTTCATTTGAGAGGCTTTAATTAACAGATTTTATTTAGAAAATTTCTTAAACTTCACGTATTTTGAATGAAAACTTCCTGTTATCCTGACTTCCTACATAGTCCTTTGCCTTATTGATGATTGTCTCAATATAACGAAATTTCGACACCCACGGCTTGCATGAGATAATTGAGAGCTTCTAGAGGATAAAAAGGGTGAAAATTACAGCAGATTCTCCCGCCCTCGGAGACGATGGCAAAGAAGTGGTGAAATACTGCTGCTGAGCCTTATCAGTGACTCTTCTATATCCCTGCCACGATTTACTGCCACCAAGTCATGCTGGGGATTCTTGCTACTTCTTTAAATTAAGTGTCGCCTCAGCAAATTTCTCTCACACACACCCGCTGCTCTTTTTTTACTTTTTCCCTTGTTCACGAGGAAAAGCCATTTGATATGCTCTGATTGCTCCACAGCTCTGCATTTTTCCATCGGGCGGAGCTCCAGGTTGACTCCTCTGACTTGACACTTTTTTTTATATAAACCTTCTTTTCACCTAATGAGACGGACATGCTTACCTGCATGACCTGTGCACCTGAGCCGTGTGGCAGGTGCCTGCAGTTCTCCCACTCATCCGGCGCAAGACCCCAAGACGGCCCTGAGAGAGACGCTGAAACACGATTCCAATGAATTCCAAATGAAGTTGTTAATCATGTGGTGTGTGTGGGTGGGAAACATTCGAGCTCCAACACTCGAGATATGAAGGAGAAAATTTGCATTTTCAATCCATGCCACCATCCATGGGTCGTATCTGCATTCATATCCTCGAGTAAGATCTTATGGGGAGTCCTTTTTTGTCCGAAGGTGTAATTCTGCTGAAAATTGCGCCTTCCCAACACTTTTTGCCCCAACCGGAAGACAGGGGTAGGGAATTTATGCTATGTTGAGCCATACGCCAGGCAAAAAGTCAACAGAGACTTCTTATCACTTTGATAGGCGGCACATGCTTTGGAAATAGAAATATTTAATTGCGACGTCAATTGAGTTTATTTTTAATTTAAATTGGTGAAGCGTATATTAAAGTGATTTCTTAACAATGCCGGATTTATTTTAAGAGATTCATTTATCAATTTTATTTGCAGAAGATTGATTAAGGAAACAGTTTAATTTTGTTTATTTCATTTGTTTAAGGAAAGTTGAAACTCATTTCTAGGAATATTTCGGAAAACTTATTGAAAATCAAGTAAGAAATTTGGAATTTGTTCAGATTTAGAAAAATCAGCAAAATGAATAATTTGCGAAAGTTTTATGCGTTTTAAACGTTTTAAAAGAGTTAAAAATAGTAAAAGAGAAAATAAAAAGTCGTAAAAATGTACTGCACATTAGGAAATACATTAAAACTACCAGTTTAAGTGTTTATTTTCAATTTAAATACAAATTTATTATAGTGAAGTGATATAAAAGAGTCACAGAGGATCTTCATTTGGAATTTTAACAAGAAATCTGTAATTTCCGATCAGACAGTTTTTCCAAGTCACATCAAAAGAACAACTCTCAGGTAAGGTTTCAATCTCGTTGTTTAAATCACTGAAAGACAATTCTGATATTCAAGAATGTTTTTAATTGTTATAGTAAATATCCTTCACTCAATGCTTCGGAAAATGAACTTTTCTGAACTCTCAATATGCTCTCTTGGTTTTTAAACTAATTAAAAAAACAATGTTACATGAAAATTAAATTAATCAAAAATGTGATTTTTTTATGTTAAAAAATCTGCACAAAAATATTAACAAGAACCAATCGATTGAACGTTTTTCGGCATAAAAATATCCAAATTCACGTGATGGTTTTTCATGCGGATGACTCTGAATAAAAACCCCATGTGGTATTTACATTTGGTTAATTGCACGAAAACGAAAATGGTTGGAGAGTTGCGGAAAAAATAGGGGATGATGGGGGTTTCGTGAGGGGGTCAAAAGGGCAGGCCGGAAGGGACTTTTCATAAATTTAATTGAAAAAATGGCGAGTCACCCTCGGAAATTTATCAGGACGAGGGCGAAAGAACAAATGAGTTGCACGGAATCTATACCCTCCAACTCCAAGAGGTGTCCACCAAGTGCACCTGCACTCTGTCCAATAGAGTCGCTGGTTTTATATTTCTGACCCTTTCATGGGTGATCAACGTTCCACCCCAGGGAGCACCAAAGAGAGAACGTTAGGACCTGGGACCTCTGGTTTTGGGGTAGTTTTGAGAAAGAATTTTAAGTTTGGAAGTTTTTTTTTCGATTTTAGAAGAATCCCGACCAAAGACAAATTCCGTGATTTTTTGGCGCAAGAACATAATATTCTCCCTCGCTTCTTCTTTCTCTCGAGCTGACCCAAAACATTAACCTTCCAAATACGTCGGGATCCTCCGTAAACACGTTTCTGAGGAATTATTAGTGAAAAATTCCCATCACGCGGGAGAAAGTCAGAGCGGTTGTAAATATTTTTAAAGGAAACAATCATCCACGCGTTCTCTGGGCTGTAGGCTTTTTTCACGATCCCCGCACGCACCTTCTGGCGTGGAAAATCTCTCTGGGTGATCAGCAATAATGGGGCACATGGCAGAACGCGGAGAATAAAAATCACAGACACTCTGCGTCTTAAATGCTCATTAACATGGTGTTTTCCCTTGCGATCGAGCAACTTCCCTCGTCATCGATGTGTTTCGATGGCTTTGGAAAATGTGGTGTCGCCTCCGGAGCGACTTAATTTCTATTTACGGCTTCCTGGGTCACCTCTTGGGGTCACTCCATGTAAATCTACAGTCGCTTTTGGAAGCACTCCGTGTGCACACAAGCCATCAGCGAGGGGTGCCCTCCTCATTTAGCACTTGAGACGACACACCGCTTCCATCTGTTTATTTAGACATGTCCCAACTCCTCATAATTCCCCATTCCCAGGAATATATTCCGTGACAAACAACAAAAATGGGTCTCTTTGTCAATTTGCATTGAAATGCCTTAAATTTTTTCTGGGCTTCACAGAGAAAGTCTTTTCTCATTGCT
This sequence comes from Phlebotomus perniciosus, assembly GCA_918844115.2. Taxonomy (NCBI): domain Eukaryota; kingdom Metazoa; phylum Arthropoda; class Insecta; order Diptera; family Psychodidae; genus Phlebotomus; species Phlebotomus perniciosus. The sequence continues at coordinate 7,411 of CAKKOB020000078.1, forward strand.
GCGTGTTTATCCATCATAATTAACAGTGATTAACACTTTGTGTCATATTTTTCTGAAGAATAAAAATTTGGCCAAGTATCTCATGAATAAATTATAAGAAAAGTGGCAAAATATTTTTGTGTGTCCATTTTTGCATTGAATACAAAATAAAATAAAATACGGGACAGAGATTTCGCTGTTGAATAAAATACGCAAAATAAGCGTAAAATTTGAATGATGAAAAGATCTTTAGAATTTTTGAAAACTTTCTAATCAGATTTTGATTATCTGTAAAATTGTTAAACGTTGGAGCTCAATCCACTAATAACGAACCTTTTCGATCGTTTGGATCTCGACGTAAATAAATTTTAAAATCAACAAAGATGTTCTTTCCATCAATTACCTAATAACTTTTCTCAATTCCGCAATATCATTAAAGTTTCATAAAAAAACATAAACTACCTCAACCGTTGGCGTCAGAAAATCCATAAAATAATTTATTGTTTTCCTTACAAATATAATATATGTTTACCAGTCAAGACACACTTTATTGAATGTCTATTCTGGTCGAGTGGCTCCGTGAAAATGGTCTTAACAAATCATTTTTCACTCTTGTCACTGCAAAAAGTTATTAAAATCGCGGAGAAGAAAAATCAGTGAGATTAAATTGAGGACAGGTTCATAATCTTCAAACATGGATGCTGGGTGGCGTTGTGGGTGGGATTGTGATAATCCAGTCGCGGATGAATGATATTCATTCCGGGAGGAAAGACATGGAAATTATACTGCAAAATGATGCGATGAAAATGAGTAAAGAGGCAACAAAATGTGGCTTTGATGGTAGGAAAATGGATGGAATAGAGTAAACAGAGTGTCGCGAATACACCTAAAAAGGGGGATATTAGAGGACATCAAAGGACCTTTTTATACAACCGGTGAAAATGGAATTAGAGTGCAGGAAGGAGTTCCTCCAACGTCAAAGACATCGACACATCTCTCTTTTAAATACCGGCACTTTGATATCTCTGCCTCCATTCGTAGTGATAAAGGATTCGCACTTGAAAACAACCACTGTGTGCATGGAAATGCTGTGAAACATGAAAGAAGGATGCATTTCATAGAGCCTTTTCATTTGACATGATTGCAAAATGTATTAAATTTCAAAGAGAGGGTGTGGCTTGAAACAATATATAATTGGGGAATTCTGATATATGTATAATTTACCTACTGATTAAAATTTAATTGTAAAACGTGTAAAACCACAAAACATCAAACAAATATTATTTTAAAGTTTAAAAAACTAAAATTTTGCAATAAAATGCGAATAAAGACTTATTCAATTTAGTGTTTATCTTGAGAAGCTTTAACAATACCCTTAATTTCTCATTTCGTGCCATTCTTTGAGCAGTTGTTGTCCAGATATGCAATTGTGAGAATACAGCAAATAGTTGGGTTGTTCTTTTCAGTGGAATGACTTATCAGATGATGTTAAATGGAATTGGTTGTGTTGGACAATTTGTTAAAAATATTACACCGACAGCAGAAAATGTAATGTTGTTAGTGTCAATATTTCCCACTTTATGATAGATTATTTTACAATGTTGTTAGAGCATTCACAAGTTTCACGGTGAGACGCGACTCCAAGTTCTCCCTCCGCGGCCGCATATGCATCCCATCGATGAGACACCATGCAGTGACTGATCACCTATAATGTTAATAATTGATGATCACAATCATGGCGAGGAAATTTCTTCACCACTACAAGTACTTTGATAGCACTTCTCACCCATATCCTGGGCTTTAGCATATTCCATCCGAGTTGCACATTTGGTGTCTGGTGAGGAGTGATCTATCAAAGTGTTGTGTAATGCTCTCGCTAATCAACACGATGTTGAATTTATCGCTAACTGAATGTGCAGAAAATGTACCGGATAAAGCAAAATTTTTAACCATGTCTATTGAAATGTTTCCTGTTAAGAGATTCCAAAAGATCATCTTGAAGAATTTCCGGAATTTCCTAACAGTTTCTTTTTGAATTTTTGAAAATTCAAAATAACCCGTTGCGTTCAGAGAAAATGTGCGGATCATAGATGAAGAATTTCCATTATCGACACTAATGTGAAATTGTGATAGGTGAGTTGAATGGGGCTCAAAATAAAATCACAGTGAGTGTCTGACATTCATATGGGCTCACGTGAGAGAGAAAGAGCTGTGAATATTGGATGAGGAACGCAATATTAATCGACTGCAAGATTGATGGGCATCGTTCAGAGTTGATGTTAACTAATGACCGCAGCATAATAAATAAATCCTTAACAAATTTTAATAACAACACAAGATCATCACACGAACGGGTGAAGAAAAAAAACTACATAGTAGAAAATAAAAATAGAAATTCCACAACAATGCCGGCAATAAGTAAACAGTAAAAGTTTCTAATCTAACACACCAAAAGTGTGTTCCCGTCACAGAAATTCTCAATATATATTGTTTGAAGAATTTATTTGATGTCTCATCAGAAATATTTATCACTCCGTGAGAGAAAGACAGGAGAAGGAGTGAATAAACTTGAAATATTTTAAATAATTTGTTGTCTACAAAGTCAAGGGTTAGACACTTTATTAAAGCAAAGATTTTCTTAGAAGTCTCTGCATTCCGCGAATAATATTCTCCTCAAATATTTTCCCATAACTTAAGTCTCCCAGAAACCACAAACTAAGAAGCTTGAAATCAAATTTGAATCACACCGTGAAAAGAAGTCCCTAAAAACGGAACAAAAAAATCTAGAAATCCCACGCTCTTAAAATGAGCACTTCCAACTGTTCAAAACCAACCACTCAAATATGCATTGGAAGCAAAATAAAGACAAAAAAATTAACAGTCCTCGAGCTTAAATCGTTGCTTCCGCTATGTCTTTGTCGCTACGGAATTGCAGAGTGGAAAAGGCAAAACCTCACCCTCCACTCAAATGTGGATTTTTAATAAGGGTAAAATCACAACTCAACTGTATGTCCCGATAGATTGACTCACAATTGGTTCCGGTTTGATGGGATTTCCCGGATGTTTGCTCTTTTTTCCTCGCATGACTCGCATTGAGGGTGGTTTTTCCATCATGTGCCAAATCAATTGATAAATGCGCTTTATGGAACACTGCGACATAATTTTCTGATTGTGCACAATTAATGTAATTTCGCCCAGGTGATTAATTATGAAGCATGAAGAGAGATAGGGCTTTATGAAAAAAAGTTTACCCCCTCG